>JAPDNY010000015.1:52828720-53054424 GCA_029375565.1 Gekko gecko | reverse complement strand
CCTGGGTGGGGGGTTCCTTGTAGGCCATTTTTGACAGAGGGCAGCTTTCAAAATGCGGACCTCCAAGAGCGACTGGGTCGTCGGACGTGGTGAGGTCCATTCGGTCACCTGAGTCTCAGGCCCTGTGGCAGGGGGTCTGACGACAGGCTGTATTGTGTGGCTCTTCCCCCTCCTGTGCCTCAACTCCGCGCAAAACGAGGCCCACCCCCGAGCCCTTCTGAGGTCAGAAATGAGTTGGGAAATCTGAGGAGGAGTCTTGGGCGGGCTTCCTCCCTTCCAGGCATTGGTCCTTATTTGCCACCAGCTCTCCCGGCTGGGAAGAAGAAGAAGAAGACGACTAAGTTCTTATACCCCAGTTTTCTCTACCTTAGGGAGGCTCCAAGCGGCTTACAGTGGCCTTTCCCTTCTTCTCTTGGGGTTCTCGGAAGCTGTTCTGGTCTCAGAGGCTGCTCTGGTCCGTCTTCACTTGGTGTCACCTGCCAGCTGGGTCTCTTTGGTGCTCACCCTCAATTCGAAAGCATTTGGTGCTGGCCTTCATGCCAGCCCCCGGGTTGGAGTCCCCACCACTTCCTTCCCTCCACTGTGTCTAATGCCTATCTGTCCATCTGACCTTCTGCTGCCTGTCCCTGGGGCAAAGGACTCTTTTGGCGCCTTCAAGACTGGCTGTAGCGTTTCAGCAGGGGCTGCTTCAGACTTCCTCAGATGCGTGAAGTGGAATCTTAACGTGCACATATAGACAGGAGAAAAATCATGAGCAGCAGGTTCAAAGGCCATGAAATAGGTATTATCTGTGATGTTTCTGTACAAAGTACGCAGCTGTTCAAGACCAGCACCATGCCTGGTTGCAACAGCTGAATGTAATGGTGGTACGCTCTTCCTAAAACCAAATCCACATGTGTTGGGATTCCTAGTTCTATTAAACACTTGGAGAAACTTCTCACCTCCAGTGAAGCCCTGGCTGATGCAATTAAAGCCACTGCTAAATTTTGGTTCAGCAGTGGTGCCAGACTAGACATTACTGACCTTGATAGACCAATGGTTGGACTCCGTGTAAAGTAGCCCCTCCCCCAGAGAATAAAGAAGTTTTCCAGAAAGCCAAAACACTCGGGCAGAGCCAGGACCGGGCTAAACACCCAAAGGGCAGGAATTGGCCAATGAAAACTATCCAGAATGTATAAATCCCAGATAGAAGGAAATAATGAAGTATGAATTAAAACTAAAGTGTAATTTGATAAAAGCTAATTGCAGCACAGGAACATGGACCCACAAATTATATGGACATGTGCAGTGAAATACCAAGGATGCAATTATGCAAGTCCAGTGACAGGCTGGTTTTGATACTCTTCTGATACCTTCTTCAGATTGAATGAAGACAACTGGCCACGTCCAGACATTTATACAGTAGAAGGAAAACCATAAGCTCTTTGGAGTCCCTGCAGAAGTCACCAAAACTGCAGAAGACTAGAGGGAAGAAAACTTACATCTGTTGTCGAAAGCTTTCACGGCCGGAGTTCATTTGTTGTTGCGGATCTTCCGGGCTGTATGGCTGTGGTCTTGGCATTGTAAGGAATTGGCAGTGTAGCTGCTGGTGAAACGTCAGGTCCTACAATGCCAAGGCCACAGCCATACAGCCTGGAAAATCTACAACAACTAATAGAAGTTACATAGATGTGAAGACAGACAAAAATAATTAAAGCATTAAATAAATAAATAAATAAATTGTCAATGCTGGTTGCTTCCTCTAATTCAGGCATGTCCAACTTCGAACAGCTAGTGATCTATTTTTTCCAGCCAAAAGTGCTGGTGATCTACCACCATGAAAATAAACTTTCAAGTTAGTTTCAAATTAGATTTTAACCCACTAAAGTTGGGTTCCCCCCCATTTATAATGCACCTTCTGTCATTTACTGGTAAGCAAAATAAGCAAAACCAAAACAGAGATGAAGATCCAGAAAGAACTGCAAACATTTTTTATTTTTTATTGAGTTATAACTTTCTTTAACTGTCTCAATAACTTTCTTTAAACCACACATGCAGTTCTAAAAGTAAAAACATACTGGAACCAATAATCAAATACCACCAAGCAACCATCAAAAAACCCAAACACCTGTCCAGCAAACTAGGAGACCAAGCGGGGCAGGTGATCTACCTCTGACCCCTCCACGATCTACTAGTAATAGTAGATCGCGATCTACCTGTTGGACATACCAGCTCTAATTCAATTGAAATCTGAGCGTGAAGTCCACTTCTGTCAGGTCTTGAACAAGACTCACTCCCAACAACACTCTCTTGGCAGTGATTTTTTTATTGAGAGGAGAAGAGGTTTCAAGCATGGATGAATCTGTGTCAGAACTGCCACCCTTGGTGCCAGTTCCCTTATTATACAGAAATTAAATGACCCCCCCCTCCCCAGAGACCAGTCCAGTCACAGTTTTACACTCAGCCGCCAAAACTATGGTGCACTGTTAGCCCTCCTGCAACACCTGCAAGCATTTGGCTACATTATCAAGGGGTGTCTCGAACTGAAGGTCAAGCACGCGCTCTTCCCCTGTAGGGAAGCCCCACATACATGCAGTTACAAGCTAGTGCAACACAGAGCAAAGCAGTGAAACACTCACTGCACTCACATACCCTTCCCCCCCCATTCCCAGCCAAACGAACCAAGACAGAAACTAAAAGCAGATAGTGGAAAAATACATGGCAAACAAGAACATAAGAACATAACAGAAGCCAATGTTGAATCAGGCCAATGGCCCATCCAGTCCAACACTCTGTCACACAGTGGCCAAAAATACCGGGTGCCATCAGGAGGTCCAGCAGTGGGGCCAGGGCACGAGAAGCCCCCCACTGCTCCTCCCCAGCATGAAGTATAGAGTGCATCACCTGCCCAAGACTGAGAGTCCCTATCTATACCTTGTGGCTAATAGCCACTGATGGACTTCTGCTCCAGATGTTAACCTAATTACCTCTTGAAGCCATCCATGCTTGTAGCTGCCACCACCTCCTGGGGGAGTGAATTCCATGTGTTGATCACTCTTTGGGTGAAGAAGCACTTCCTTTTATCCGTTCTATCCTGACTGCTCAGCAATCTCATGGAGTGCCTCTTCCTCCTATGCTACCTCCTGAGGGGCTGATTCCTGCGCCTGGTGGGAAGCTGACCAAGGAATACACTATCAAATTCATAATAACAATAGGCATTACTTCCCAGCAGAAGCAGGAATTGAGTTGACAATTAGGCCAATTACAGCCCTAACAAAAAAGAAAAACAAAACTCTGCAGCAACAAAAAATGCTGACTCTAAAATAAGGTTCCGCTGAACTTCACAAAACTCACAGAAACCTTTCTTTCCTATAGGTAAGACACAGAATGCTACAGCATCTGCAGAGCACCACAGCTCAGCAGAGAGACTCACTTCGGAACCGACGTCCTCCTCGACTACTGAGAGAGAGTCCACCACTGAAAGCTCTTCCTTCCTCACCCCGACGGTCTCCACCACCCAGGTGGTGCCTGAAACCTCCACTGGTACGGTCCACTCCTCAGAGTCCACGCTGACCTCCCTCCCATCCAGTCCTCCAGCACCTGAACCCAGCAACAGGACTTCCATGACTGAAACTATTTCTACGACAGAGCACCACAGCTCAGCAGAGAGTCTCACTTCGGAACTGACCTCCTCTTCGACTACTGAGAAAGAGTCCACCACTGAAAGCTCTTCCTTCCTCACCCCGACGGTCTCCTCCACCCAGGTGGTGCCTGAAACCTCCACTGGTACGGTCCACTCCTCAGAATCCACGCTGACCTCCCTCCCATCCAGTCCTCCAGCACCTGAACCCAGCAACAGGACTTCCATGACTGAAACTATTTCTACGACAGAGCACCACAGCTCAGCAGAGAGTCTTACTTCGGAACTGACTTCCTCCTCGACTACTGAGAGAGAGTCCACCACTGAAAGCTCTTCCTTCCTCACCCCGACGGTCTCCTCCACCCAGGTGGTGCCTGAAACCTCCACTGGTACGGTCCACTCCTCAGAATCCACGCTGACCTCCCTCCCATCCAGTCCTCCAGCACCTGAACCCAGCACCAGGACTTCCATGACTGAAACTATTTCTACGACAGAGCACCACAGCTCTGCAGAGAGTCTTACTTCGGAACTGACTTCCTCCTCGACTACTGAGAGAGAGTCCACCACTGAAAGCTCTTCCTTCCTCACCCCGACGGTCTCCTCCACCAAGGTGGTGCCTGAAACCTCCACTGGTACGGTCCACTCCTCAGAGTCCACGCTGACCTCCCTCCCATCCAGTCCTCCAGCACCTGAACCCAGCACCAGGACTTCCATGACTGAAAGTATTTCTACAACAGAGCACCACAGCACTGCAGAGAGTCTTACTTCGGAACCGAACTCCTCCTCGACTACTGAGAGAGAGTCCACCACTGAAAGCTCTTCCTTCCTCACCCCGACGGTCTCCTCCACCCAGGTGGTGCCTGAAACCTCCACTGGTACGGTCCACTCCTCAGAGTCCACGCTGACCTCCCTCCCATCCAGTCCTCCAGCACCTGAACCCAGCACCCTGACTTCCATGACTGAAACTATTTCTACGACAGAGCACCACAGCTCAGCAGAGAGTCTCACTTCGGAACTGACTTCCTCCTCGACTACTGAGAGAGAGTCCACCACTGAAAGCTCTTCCTTCCTCACCCCGACGGTCTCCTCCACCCAGGTGGTGCCTGAAACCTCCACTGGTACGGTCCACTCCTCAGAGTCCACGCTGACCTCCCTCCCATCCAGTCCTCCAGCACCTGAACCCAGCACCAGGACTTCCATGACTGAAACTATTTCTGCAACAGAGCACCACAGCTCAGCAGAGAGTCTCACTCGGAACCGAACTCCTCCTCGACTACTGAGAGGGAGTCCACCACTGAAAGCTCTTCCTTCCTCACCCCGACGGTCTCCTCCACCCAGGTGGTGCCTGAAACCTCCACTGGTAGGGTCCACTCCTCAGAGTCCACGCTGACCTCCCTCCCATCCAGTCCTCCAGCACCTGAACCCAGCACCAGGACTTCCATGACTGAAACTATTTCTACGACAGAGCACCAGAGATCAGCAGAGAGTCTCACTTCGGAACCGACCTTCTCCTCGACTACTGAGAGAGAGTCCACCACTGAAAGCTCTTCCTTCCTCACCCCGACGGTCTCCTCCACCCAGGTGGTGCCTGAAACCTCCACTGGTACGGTCCACTCCTCAGAGTCCACGCTGACCTCCCTCCCATCCAGTCCTCCAGCACCTGAACTCAGCACAGGGACTTCCATGACTGAAATTATTTCTACGACAGAGCATCCCAGCTCAGCACAGAGTCTTACTTCGGAACCGAACTCCTCCTCGACTACTGAGAGGGAGTCCACCACTGAAAGCTCTTCCTTCCTCACCCCGACGGTCTCCTCCACCCAGGTGGTGCCTGAAACCTCCACTGGTACGGTCCACTCCTCAGAGTCCACGCTGACCTCCCTCCCATCCAGTCCTCCAGCACCTGAACCCAGCACCAGGACTTCCATGACTGAAATTATTTCTACGACAGAGCACCACAGCTCAGCAGAGAGTCTCACTTCGGAACCGACGTCCTCTTCGACTACTGAGAGAGAGTCCACCACTGAAAGCTCTTCCTTCCTCACCCCGACGGTCTCCTCCACCCAGGTGGTGCCTGAAACCTCCACTGGTACGGTCCACTCCTCAGAGTCCACGCTGACCTCCCTCCCATCCAGTCCTCCAGCACCTGAACTCAGCACAGAGACTTCCATGACTGAAATTATTTCTACGACAGAGCATCCCAGCTCAGCACAGAGTCTTACTTCGGAACTGACCTCCTCTTCGACTACTGAAAGAGAGTCCACCACTGAAACCTCTTCCTTCCTCACCCCGATGGTCTCCTCCACCCAGGTGGTGCCTGAAACCTCCACTGGTACAGTCCACTCCTCAGAGTCCACGCTGACCTCCCTCCCATCCAGTCCTCCAGCACCTGAACTCAGCACAGGGACTTCCATGACTGAAATTATTTCTACGACAGAGCATCCCAGCTCAGCACAGAGTCTTACTTCGGAACCGAACTCCTCCTCGACTACTGAGAGAGAGTCCACCACTGAAAGCTCTTCCTTCCTCACCCCGACGGTCTCCTCCACCCAGGTGGTGCCTGAAACCTCCACTGGTACGGTCCACTCCTCAGAGTCCACGCTGACCTCCCTCCCATCCAGTCCTCCAGCACCTGAACCCAGCACCAGGACTTCCATGACTGAAACTATTTCTACAACAGAGCACCACAGCTCTGCAGAGAGTCTTACTTCGGAACTGACTTCCTCCTCGACTACTGAGAGAGAGTCCACCACTGAAAGCTCTTCCTTCATCACCCCGACGGTCTCCTCCACCCAGGTGGTGCCTGAAACCTCCACTGGTACGGTCCACTCCTCAGAGTCCACGCTGACCTCCCTCCCATTCAGTCCTCCAGCACCTGAACCCAGCACCAGGACTTCCATGACTGAAATTATTTCTACGACAGAGCACCACAGCTCAGAAGAGAGTCTCACTTCGGAACCGACCTTCTCTTCGACTATTGAGAGAGAGTCCACCACTGAAAGCTCTTCCTTCCTCACCCCGACGGTCTCCTCCACCCAGGTGGTGCCTGAAACCTCCACTGGTACGGTCCACTCCTCAGAGTCCACGCTGACCTCCCTCCCATCCAGTCCTCCAGCACCTGAACCCAGCACCAGGACTTCCATGACTGAAACTATTTCTACGACAGAGCACCACAGCTCAGCAGAGAGTCTCACTTCGGAACCGACCTTCTCCTCGACTACTGAGAGGGAGTCCACCACTGAAAGCTCTTCCTTCCTCACCCCGACGGTCTCCTCCACCCAGGTGTTGCCTGAAACCTCCACTGGTACGGTCCACTCCTCAGAGTCCACGCTGACCTCCCTCCCATCCAGTCCTCCAGCACCTGAACCCAGCACCAGGACTTCCATGACTGAAACTATATCTACGACAGAGCACCACAGCTCAGCAGAGAGTCTCACTTCGGAACCGACCTTCTCTTCGACTACTGAGAGGGAGTCCACCACTGAAAGCTCTTCCTTCCTCACCCCGACGGTCTCCTCCACCCAGGTGGTGCCTGAAACCTCCACTGGTACGGTCCATTCCTCAGAGTCCACGCTGACCTCGCTCCCATCCAGTCCTCCAGCACCTGAACCCAGCACCAGGACTTCCATGACTGAAACTATTTCTACGACAGAGCACCACAGCTCAGCAGAGAGTCTCACTTCGGAACCGACCTTCTCCTCGACTACTGAGAGAGAGTCCACGACTGAAAGCTCTTCCTTCCTCACCCCGACGGTCTCCTCCACCCAGGTGGTGCCTGAAACCTCCACTGGTACGGTCCACTCCTCAGAGTCCACGCTGACCTCCCTCCCATCCAGTCCTCCAGCACCTGAACTCAGCACAGGGACTTCCATGACTGAAATTATTTCTACGACAGAGCATCCCAGCTCAGCACAGAGTCTTACTTCGGAACTGACCTCCTCTTCGACTACTGAAAGAGAGTCCACCACTGAAAGCTCTTCCTTCCTCACCCCGATGGTCTCCTCCACCCAGGTGGTGCCTGAAACCTCCACTGGTACAGTCCACTCCTCAGAGTCCACGCTGACCTCCCTCCCATCCAGTCCTCCAGCACCTGAACTCAGCACAGGGACTTCCATGACTGAAATTATTTCTACGACAGAGCATCCCAGCTCAGCACAGAGTCTTACTTCGGAACCGAACTCCTCCTCGACTACTGAGAGAGAGTCCACCACTGAAAGCTCTTCCTTCCTCACCCCGACGGTCTCCTCCACCCAGGTGGTGCCTGAAACCTCCACTGGTACGGTCCACTCCTCAGAATCCACGCTGACCTCCCTCCCATCCAGTCCTCCAGCACCTGAACCCAGCACCAGGACTTCCATGACTGAAACTATTTCTACGACAGAGCACCACAGCTCTGCAGAGAGTCCTACTTCGGAACTGACTTCCTCCTCGACTACTGAGAGAGAGTCCACCACTGAAAGCTCTTCCTTCCTCACCCCGACGGTCTCCTCCACCCAGGTGGTGCCTGAAACCTCCACTGGTACGGTCCACTCCTCAGAGTCCATGCTGACCTCCCTCCCATCCAGTCCTCCAGCACCTGAACCCAGCACCAGGACTTCCATGACTGAAACTATTTCTACAACAGAGCACCACAGCTCTGCAGAGAGTCTTACTTCGGAACTGACTTCCTCCTCGACTACTGAGAGAGAGTCCACCACTGAAAGCTCTTCCTTCCTCACCCCGACGGTCTCCTCCACCCAAGTGGTGCCTGAAACCTCCACTGGTACGGTCCACTCCTCAGAGTCCACGCTGACCTCCCTCCCATTCAGTCCTCCAGCACCTGAACCCAGCACCAGGACTTCCATGACTGAAATTATTTCTACGACAGAGCACCACAGCTCAGCAGAGAGTCTCACTTCGGAATCGACCTTCTCTTCGACTATTGAGAGAGAGTCCACCACTGAAAGCTCTTCCTTCCTCACCCCGACGGTCTCCTCCACCCAGGTGGTGCCTGAAACCTCCACTGGTACGGTCCACTCCTCAGAGTCCACGCTGACCTCCCTCCCATCCAGTCCTCCAGCACCTGAACCCAGCACCAGGACTTCCATGACTGAAACTATTTCTACGACAGAGCACCAGAGCTCAGCAGAGAGTCTCACTTCGGAACCGACCTTCTCTTCGACTACTGAGAGGGAGTCCACCACTGAAAGCTCTTCCTTCCTCACCCCGACGGTCTCCTCCACCCAGGTGGTGCCTGAAACCTCCACTGGTACGGTCCACTCCTCAGAATCCACGCTGACCTCCCTCCCATCCAGTCCTCCAGCACCTGAACCCAGCACCAGGACTTCCATGACTGAAACTATTTCTACGACAGAGCACCACAGCTCAGCAGAGAGTCTCACTTCGGAACCGACCTTCTCTTCGACTACTGAGAGGGAGTCCACCACTGAAAGCTCTTCCTTCCTCACCCCGACGGTCTCCTCCACCCAGGTGGTGCCTGAAACCTCCACTGGTACGGTCCACTCCTCAGAGTCCACGCTGACCTCCCTCCCATCCAGTCCTCCAGCACCTGAACCCAGCACCAGGACTTCCATGACTGAAACTATATCTACGACAGAGCACCACAGCTCAGCAGAGAGTCTCACTTCGGAACCGACCTTCTCTTCGTCTACTGAGAGTGAGTCCACCACTGAAAGCTCTTCCTTCCTCACCCCGACGGTCTCCTCCACCCAGGTGGTGCCTGAAACCTCCACTGGTACGGTCCACTCCTCAGAGTCCACGCTGACCTCCCTCCCATCCAGTCCTCCAGCACCTGAACCCAGCACCAGGACTTCCATGACTGAAACTATTTCTACGACAGAGCACCACAGCTCAGCAGAGAGTCTCACTTCGGAACCGACCTTCTCTTCGACTACTGAGAGGGAGTCCACCACTGAAAGCTCTTCCTTCCTCACCCCGACGGTCTCCTCCACCCAGGTGGTGCCTGAAACCTCCACTGGTACGGTCCACTCCTCAGAGTCCACGCTGACCTCCCTCCCATCCAGTCCTCCAGCACCTGAACCCAGCACCAGGACTTCCATGACTGAAACTATTTCTACGACAGAGCACCACAGCTCAGCAGAGAGTCTCACTTCGGAACCGACCTCCTCTTCGACTACTGAGAGAGAGTCCACCACTGAAAGCTCTTCCTTCCTCACCCCGACGGTCTCCTCCACCCAGGTGGTGCCTGAAACCTCCACTGGTACGGTCCACTCCTCAGAGTCCACGCTGACCTCCCTCCCATCCAGTCCTCCAGCATCTGAACCCAGCACCAGGACTTCCATGACTGAAACTATATCTACGACAGAGCACCACAGCTCAGCAGAGAGTCTCACTTCGGAACCGACCTTCTCTTCGACTACTGAGAGGGAGTCCACCACTGAAAGCTCTTCCTTCCTCACCCCGACGGTCTCCTCCACCCAGGTGGTGCCTGAAACCTCCACTGGTACGGTCCACTCCTCAGAGTCCACGCTGACCTCCCTCCCATCCAGTCCTCCAGCACCTGAACCCAGCACCAGGACTTCCATGACTGAAACTATATCTACGACAGAGCACCACAGCTCAGCAGAGAGTCTCACTTCGGAACCGACCTTCTCTTCGACTACTGAGAGGGAGTCCACCACTGAAAGCACTTCCTTCCTCACCCCGACGGTCTCCTCCACCCAGGTGGTGCCTGAAACCTCCACTGGTACGGTTCACTCCTCAGAGTCCACGCTGACCTCCCTCCCATCCAGTCCTCCAGCACCTGAACCCAGCACCAGGACTTCCATGACTGAAAGTATTTCTACGACAGAGCACCACAGCTCAGCAGAGAGTCTCACTTCGGAACCGACCTTCTCCTCGACTACTGAGAGGGAGTCCACCACTGAAAGCTCTTCCTTCCTCACCCCGACGGTCTCCTCCACCCAGGTGGTGCCTGAAACCTCCACTGGTACGGTCCACTCCTCAGAGTCCACGCTGACCTCCCTCCCATTCAGTCCTCAAGCACCTGAACCCAGCACCAGGACTTCCATGACTGAAACTATTTCTACGACAGAGCACCACAGCTCAGCAGAGAGTCTCACTTCAGAACCGACCTCCTCCTCGACTACTGAGAGGGAGTCCACCACTAAAAGCTCTTCCTTCCTCACCCCGACGGTCTCCTCCACCCAGGTGGTGCGGGAAACCTCCACTGGTACGGTCCACTCCTCAGAGTCCACGCTGACCTCCCTCCCATCCAGTCCTCCAGCACCTGAACCCAGCACCAGGACTTCCATGACTGAAACGATTTCTACGCCAGAGCACCAGAGCTCAGCAGAGAGTCTCACTTCGGAACCGACGTCCTCTTCGACTACTGAGAGGGAGTCCACCACTGAAAGCTCTTCCTTCCTCACCCCGACGGTCTCCTCCACCCTGGTGGTGCCTGAAACCTCCACTGGCACGGTCCACTCCTCAGAGTCCACGCTGACCTCCCTCCCATCCAGTCCTCCAGCACCTGAACCCAGCACCAGGACTTCCATGACTGAAACTATTTCTACGACAGAGCACCACAGCTCAGCAGAGAGTCTCACTTCGGAACCGACCTTCTCCTCGACTACTGAGAGGGAGTCCACCACTGAAAGCTCTTCCTTCCTCACCCCGACGGTCTCCTCCACCCAGGTGGTGCCTGAAACCTCCACTGGCACGGTCCACTCCTCAGAGTCCATGCTGACCTCCCTCCCATCCAGTCGTCCAGCACCTGAACCCAGCACCAGGACTTCCATGACTGAAACTATTTCTACGACAGAGCACCAGAGCTCAGCAGAGAGTCTCACTTCGGAACCGACCTTCTCCTCGACTACTGAGAGAGAGTCCACCACTGAAAGCTCTTCCTTCCTCACCCCGACGGTCTCCTCCACCCAGGTGGTGCCTGAAACCTCCACTGGCACGGTCCACTCCTCAGAGTCCACGCTGACCTCCCTCCCATCCAGTCCTCCAGCACCTGAACCCAGCACCAGGACTTCCATGACTGAAAGTATTTCTACGACAGAGCACCACAGCTCAGCAGAGAGTCTCACTTCGGAACCGACCTTCTCCTCGACTACTGAGAGGGAGTCCACCACTGAAAGCTCTTCCTTCCTCACCCCGACGGTCTCCTCCACCCAGGTGGTGCCTGAAACCTCCACTGGCACGGTCCACTCCTCAGAGTCCACGCTGACCTCCCTCCCATCCAGTCCTCCAGCACCTGAACCCAGCACCAGGACTTCCATGAGTGAAACTATTTCTACAACAGAGCACCACAGCTCAGCAGAGAGTCTCACTTCGGAACCGACCTTCTCTTCGACTATTGAGAGAGAGTCCACCACTGAAAGCTCTTCCTTCCTCACCCCGACGGTCTCCTCCACCCAGGTGGTGCCTGAAACCTCCACTGGTACGGTCCACTCCTCAGAGTCCACCCTGACCTCCCTCCCATCCAGTCCTCCAGCATCTGAACCCAGCACCAGGACTTCCATGACTGAAACTATTTCTACGACAGAGCACCAGAGCTCAGCAGAGAGTCTCACTTCGGAACCGACCTTCTCCTCGACTACTGAGAGAGAGTCCACCACTGAAAGCTCTTCCTTCCTCACCCCGACGGTCTCCTCCACCCAGGTGGTGCCTGAAACCTCCACTGGCACGGTCCACTCCTCAGAGTCCACGCTGACCTCCCTCCCATCCAGTCCTCCAGTACCTGAACCCAGCACCAGGACTTCCATGACTGAAAGTATTTCTACGACAGAGCACCACAGCTCAGCAGAGAGTCTCACTTCGGAACCGACCTTCTCCTCGACTACTGAGAGAGAGTCCACCACTGAAAGCTCTTCCTTCCTCACCCCGACGGTCTCCTCCACCCAGGTGGTGCCTGAAACCTCCACTGGCACGGTCCACTCCTCAGAGTCCACGCTGACCTCCCTCCCATCCAGTCCTCCAGCACCTGAACCCAGCACCAGGACTTCCATGACTGAAACTATTTCTACGACAGAGCACCACAGCTCAGCAGAGAGTCTCACTTCGGAACCGACCTTCTCCTCGACTACTGAGAGAGAGTCCACGACTGAAAGCTCTTCCTTCCTCACCCCGACGGTCTCCTCCGCCCAGGTGGTGCCTGAAACCTCCACTGGTACGGTCCACTCCTCAGAGTCCACGCTGACCTCCCTCCCATCCAGTCCTCCAGCATCCGAACCCAGCACCAGGACTTCCATGACTGAAACTATTTCTACGACAGAGCACCACAGCTCAGCAGAGAGTCTCCCTTCGGAACCGACCTTCTCCTCGACTACTGAGAGGGAGTCCACCACTGAAACCTCTTCCTTCCTCAACCCGACGGTCTCCTCCACCCAGGTGGTGCCTGAAACCTCCACTGGTACGGTCCACTCCTCAGAGTCCACGCTGACCTCGCTCCCATCCAGTCCTCCAGCACCTGAACCCAGCACCAGGACTTCCATGACTGAAATTATTTCTACGACAGAGCACCACAGCTCAGCAGAGAGTCTCACTTCGGAACCGACCTTCTCTTCGACTATTGAGAGAGAGTCCACCACTGAAAGCTCTTCCTTCCTCACCCCGACGGTCTCCTCCACCCAGGTGGTGCCTGAAACCTCCACTGGTACAGTCCACTCCTCAGAGTCCACGCTGACCTCCCTCCCATCCAGTCCTCCAGCACCTGAACCCAGCACCAGGACTTCCATGACTGAAAGTATTTCTACGACAGAGCACCACAGCTCAGCAGAGAGTCTCACTTCGGAACCGACCTTCTCTTCGACTATTGAGAGGGAGTCCACCACTGAAAGCTCTTCCTTCCTCACCCCGACGGTCTCCTCCACCCAGGTGGTGCCTGAAACCTCCACTGGCACGGTCCACTCCTCAGAGTCCAAGCTGACCTCCCTCCCATCCAGTCCTCCAGCACCTGAACCCAGCACCAGGACTTCCATGACTGAAACTATTTCTGCAACAGAGCACCACAGCTCAGCAGAGAGTCTCACTTCGGAACCGACCTTCTCTTCGACTATTGAGAGGGAGTCCACCACTGAAAGCTCTTCCTTCCTCACCCCGACGGTCTCCTCCACCCAGGTGGTGCCTAAAACCTCCACTGGTACGGTCCACTCCTCAGAGTCCACGCTGAACTCCCTCCCATCCAGTCCTCCAGCACCTGAACCCAGCACCAGGACTTCCATGACTGAAAGTATTTCTACGACAGAGCACCACAGCTCAGAAGAGAGTCTCACTTCGGAACCGACCTTCTCCTCGACTACTGAGAGGGAGTCCACCACTGAAACCTCTTCCTTCCTCACCCCGACGGTCTCCTCCACCCAGGTGGTGCCTGAAACCTCCACTGGTACGGTCCACTCCTCAGAGTCCACGCTGACCTCCCTCCCATCCAGTCCTCCAGCACCTGAACCCAGCACCAGGACTTCCATGACTGAAAGTATTTCTACGACAGAGCACCACAGCTCAGCAGAGAGTCTCACTTCGGAACCGACCTTCTCCTCGACTACTGAGAGGGAGTCCACCACTGAAACCTCTTCCTTCCTCACCCCGACGGTCTCCTCCACCCAGGTGGTGCCTGAAACCTCCACTGGTACGGTCCACTCCTCAGAGTCCATGCTGACCTCCCTCCCATCCAGTCCTCCAGCACCTGAACTCAGCACAGGGACTTCCATGACTGAAATTATTTCTACGACAGAGCATCCCAGCTCAGCACAGAGTCTTACTTCGGAACCGAACTCCTCCTCGACTACTGAGAGGGAGTCCACCACTGAAAGCTCTTCCTTCCTCACCCCGACGGTCTCCTCCACCCAGGTGGTGCCTGAAACCTCCACTGGTACGGTCCACTCCTCAGAGTCCACGCTGACCTCCCTCCCATCCAGTCCTCCAGCACCTGAACCCAGCACCAGGACTTCCATGACTGAAAATATTTCTACGACAGAGCACCACAGCTCAGCAGAGAGTCTCACTTCGGAACCGACCTCCTCTTCGATTACTGAGAGAGAGTCCACCACTGAAAGCTCTTCCTTCCTCACCCCGACGGTCTCCTCCACCCAGGTGGTGCCTGAAACCTCCACTGGTACGGTCCACTCCTCAGAGTCCACGCTGACCTCCCTCCCATCCAGTCCTCCAGCACCTGAACCCAGCACCAGGATTTCCATGACTGAAAGTATTTCTACGACAGAGCACCACAGCTCAGCAGAGAGTCTCACTTCGGAACCGACCTTCTCCTCGACTACTGAAAGGGAGTCCACCACTGAAAGCTCTTCCTTCCTCACCACGATGGTCTCCTCCACGCAGGTGGTGCCTGAAACCTCCACTGGCATGGTCCACTCCTCAGAGTCCACGCTGACCTCCCTCCCATCCAGTCCTCCAGCACCTGAACCCAGCACCAGGACTTCCATGACTGAAACTATTTCTACGACAGAGCACCACAGCTCAGCAGAGAGTCTCACTTCGGAACCGACCTTCTCTTCGACTACTGAGAGAGAGTCCACCAATGAAAGCTTTTCCTTCCTCACCCCGACGGTCTCCTCCACCCAGGTGGTGCCTGAAACCTCCACTGGTACGGTCCACTCCTCAGAATCCACGCTGACCTCCCTCCCATCCAGTCCTCCAGCACCTGAACCCAGCACCAGGACTTCCATGACTGAAACTATTTCTACGACAGAGCACCAGAGCTCAGCAGAGAGTCTCACTTCGGAACCGACCTTCTCCCTCGACTACTGAGAGGGAGTCCACCACTGAAACCTCTTCCTTCCTCACCCCGATGGTCTCCTCCACCCAGGTGGTGCCTGAAACCTCCACTGGTACGGTCCACTCCTCCTCGACTACTGAGAGGGAGTCCACCACTGAAAGCTCTTCCTTCCTCACCCCGACGGTCTCCTCCACCCAGGTAGTGCCTGAAACCTCCACTGGCACGGTCCACTCCTCAGAGTCCACGCTGACCTCCCTCCCATCCAGTCCTCCAGCACCTGAACCCAGCACCAGGACTTCCATGACTGAAACTATTTCTACGACAGAGCACCACAGCTCAGCAGAGAGTCTCACTTCGGAACCGACCTTCTCCTCGACTACTGAGAGGGAGTCCACCACTGAAAGCTCTTCCTTCCTCACCCCGACGGTCTCCTCCACCCAGGTGGTGCGGGAAACCTCCACTGGTACGGTCCACTCCTCAGAGTCCACGCTGACCTCCCTCCCCTCCAGTCCTCCAGCACCTGAACCCAGCACCAGGACTTCCATGACTGAAACTATATCTACGACAGAGCACCAGAGCTCAGCAGAGAGTCTCACTTCGGAACCGACGTCCTCTTCGACTACTGAGAGGGAGTCCACCACTGAAAGCTCTTCCTTCCTCACCCCGACGGTCTCCTCCACCCAGGTGGTGCCTGAAACCTCCACTGGTACGGTCCACTCCTCAGAGTCCACGCTGACCTCCCTCCCATCCAGTCCTCCAGCATCTGAACCCAGCACCAGGACTTCCATGACTGAAACTATATCTACGACAGAGCACCACAGCTCAGCAGAGAGTCTCACTTCAGAACCGACCTCCTCCTCGACTACTGAGAGGGAGTCCACCACTGAAAGCTCTTCCTTCCTCACCCCGACGGTCTCCTCCACCCAGGTGGTGCGAGAAACCTCCACTGCTACGGTCCACTCCTCAGAGTCCACGCTGACCTCCCTCCCATCCAGTCCTCCAGCACCTGAACCCAGCACCAGGACTTCCATGACTGAAACGATTTCTACGACAGAGTACCAGAGCTCAGCAGAGAGTCTCACTTCGGAACCGACCTTCTCTTCGACTATTGAGAGAGAGTCCACCACTGAAAGCTCTTCCTTCCTCACCCCGACGGTCTCCTCCACCCAGGTGGTGCCTGAAACCTCCACTGGCACGGTCCACTCCTCAGAGTCCACGCTGACCTCCCTCCCATCCAGTCCTCCAGCACCTGAACCCAGCACCAGGACTTCCATGACTGAAACTATTTCTACGACAGAGCACCACAGCTCTGCAGAGAGTCTTACTTCGGAACCGAACTCCTCCTCGACTACTGAGAGAGAGTCCACCACTGAAAGCTCTTCCTTCCTCACCCCGACGGTCTCCTCCGCCCAGGTGGTGCCTGAAACCTCCACTGGCACGGTCCACTCCTCAGAGTCCACGCTGACCTCCCTCCCATCCAGTCCTCCAGCATCTGAACCCAGCACCAGGACTTCCATGACTGAAAGTATTTCTACGACAGAGCACCAGAGCTCAGCAGAGAGTCTCACTTTGGAACCGACATCCTCTTCGATTACTGAGAGAGAGTCCACCACTGAAAGCTCTTCCTTCCTCACCCCGACGGTCTCCTCCGCCCAGGTGGTGCCTGAAACCTCCACTGGCACGGTCCACTCCTCAGAGTCCACGCTGACCTCCCTCCCATCCAGTCCTCCAGCACCTGAACCCAGCACCAGGACTTCCATGACTGAAATTATTTCTACGACAGAGCACCACAGCTCAGCAGAGAGTCTCACTTCGGAACCGACCTTCTCTTCGACTATTGAGAGAGAGTCCACCACTGAAAGCTCTTCCTTCCTCACCCCGACGGTCTCCTCCACCCAGGTGGTGCCTGAAACCTCCACTGGTACGGTCCACTCCTCAGAGTCCACGCTGACCTCCCTCCCATCCAGTCCTCCAGCACCTGAACCCAGCACCAGGACTTCCATGACTGAAATTATTTCTACGACAGAGCACCACAGCTCAGCAGAGAGTCTCACTTCGGAACCGACCTTCTCTTCGACTATTGAGAGAGAGTCCACCACTGAAAGCTCTTCCTTCCTCACCCCGACGGTCTCCTCCACCCAGGTGGTGCCTGAAACCTCCACTGGTACGGTCCACTCCTCAGAGTCCACGCTGACCTCCCTCCCATCCAGTCCTCCAGCACCTGAACCCAGCACCAGGACTTCCATGACTGAAACTATTTCTATGACAGAGCACCACAGCTCAGCAGAGAGTCTCACTTCGGAACCGACCTTCTCCTCGACTACTGAGAGGGAGTCCACCACTGAAAGCTCTTCCTTCCTCACTCCGACGGTCTCCTCCACCCAGGTGGTGCCTGAAACCTCCACTGGTACGGTCCACTCCTCAGAGTCCACGCTGACCTCCCTCCCATCCAGTCCTCCAGCATCTGAACCCAGCACCAGGACTTCCATGACTGAAAGTATTTCTACGACAGAGCACCACAGCTCAGCAGAGAGTCTCACTTCGGAACCGACCTTCTCCTCGACTACTGAGAGGGAGTCCACCACTGAAAGCTCTTCCTTCCTCACCCCGACGGTCTCCTCCACCCAGGTGGTGCCTGAAACCTCCACTGGTACGGTCCACTCCTCAGAGTCCACGCTGACCTCCCTCCCATCCAGTCCTCCAGCACCTGAACCCAGCACCAGGACTTCCATGACTGAAACTATTTCTACGACAGAGCACCACAGCTCAGCAGAGAGTATCACTTCGGAACCGACCTTCTCCTCGACTACTGAGAGGGAGTCCACCACTGAAAGCTCTTCCTTCCTCACCCCGACGGTCTCCTCCACCCAGGTGGTGCCTGAAACCTCCACTGGTACGGTCCACTCCTCAGAGTCCACGCTGACCTCCCTCCCATCCAGTCCTCCAGCATCTGAACCCAGCACCAGGACTTCCATGACTGAAACTATTTCTACGACAGAGCACCACAGCTCAGCAGAGAGTCTCACTTCGGAACCGACGTACTCTTCGACTACTGAGAGGAGTCCACCACTGAAAGCTCTTCCTTCCTCACCCCGACGGTCTCCTCCACCCTGGTGGTGCCTGAAACCTCCACTGGCACGGTCCACTCCTCAGAGTCCACGCTGACCTCCCTCCCATCCAGTCCTCCAGCACCTGAACCCAGCACCAGGACTTCCATGACTGAAACTATTTCTACGACAGAGCACCAGAGCTCAGCAGAGAGTCTCACTTCGGAACCGACCTTCTCCTCGACTACTGAGAGGGAGTCCACCACTGAAACCTCTTCCTTCCTCACCCCGATGGTCTCCTCCACCCAGGTGGTGCCTGAAACCTCCACTGGTACGGTCCACTCCTCCTCGACTACTGAGAGGGAGTCCACCACTGAAAGCTCTTCCTTCCTCACCCCGACGGTCTCCTCCACCCAGGTGGTGCCTGAAACCTCCACTGGCACGGTCCACTCCTCAGAGTCCACGCTGACCTCCCTCCCATCCAGTCCTCCAGCACCTGAACCCAGCACCAGGACTTCCATGACTGAAACTATTTCTACGACAGAGCACCACAGCTCAGCAGAGAGTCTCACTTCGGAACCGACCTTCTCCTCGACTACTGAGAGGGAGTCCACCACTGAAAGCTCTTCCTTCCTCACCCCGACGGTCTCCTCCACCCAGGTGGTGCGGGAAACCTCCACTGGTACGGTCCACTCCTCAGAGTCCACGCTGACCTCCCTCCCATCCAGTCCTCCAGCACCTGAACCCAGCACCAGGACTTCCATGACTGAAACTATGTCTACGACAGAGCACCAGAGCTCAGCAGAGAGTCTCACTTCGGAACCGACGTCCTCTTCGACTACTGAGAGGGAGTCCACCACTGAAAGCTCTTCCTTCCTCACCCCGACGGTCTCCTCCACCCAGGTGGTGCCTGAAACCTCCACTGGTACGGTCCACTCCTCAGAGTCCACGCTGACCTCCCTCCCATCCAGTCCTCCAGCATCTGAACCCAGCACCAGGACTTCCATGACTGAAAGTATATCTACGACAGAGCACCACAGCTCAGCAGAGAGTCTCACTTCAGAACCGACCTCCTCCTCGACTACTGAGAGGGAGTCCACCACTGAAAGCTCTTCCTTCCTCACCCCGACGGTCTCCTCCACCCAGGTGGTGCCTGAAACCTCCACTGGCACGGTCCACTCCTCAGAGTCCACGCTGACCTCCCTCCCATCCAGTCCTCCAGCACCTGAACCCAGCACCAGGACGTCCATGTCTGAAACTATTTCTACGACAGAGCACCAGAGCTCAGCAGAGAGTCCCACTTCGGAACCGACCTTCTCCTCGACTACTGAGAGAGAGTCCACCACTGAAAGCTCTTCCTTCCTCACCCCGACGGTCTCCTCCACCCAGGTGGTGCCTGAAACCTCCACTGGCACGGTCCACTCCTCAGAGTCCACGCTGACCTCCCTCCCATCCAGTCCTCCAGCACCTGAATCCAGCACCAGGACTTCCATGACTGAAACTATTTCTACGACAGAGCACCACAGCTCAGCAGAGAGTCTCACTTCGGAACCGACCTTCTCCTCGACTACTGAGAGGGAGTCCACCACTGAAAGCTCTTCCTTCCTCACCCCGACGGTCTCCTCCACCCAGGTGGTGCCTGAAACCTCCACTGGTACGGTCCACTCCTCAGAGTCCACGCTGACCTCCCTCCCATCCAGTCCTCCAGCATCTGAACCCAGCACCAGGACTTCCATGACTGAAAGTATATCTACGACAGAGCACCAGAGCTCAGCAGAGAGTCTCACTTCGGAACCGACCTCCTCCTCGACTACTGAGAGGGAGTCCACCACTGAAAGCTCTTCCTTCCTCACCCCGACGGTCTCCACCAGCCAGGTGGTGCGGGAAACCTCCACTGGTACGGTCCACTCCTCAGAGTCCACGCTGACCTCCCTCCCATCCAGTCCTCCAGCACCTGAACCCAGCACCAGGACTTCCATGACTGAAACTATTTTCTACGACAGAGCACCAGAGGTCAGCAGAGAGTCTCACTTCGGAACCGACCTCCTCCTCGACTACTGAGAGGGAGTCCACCACTGAAAGCTCTTCCTTCCTCACCCCGACGGTCTCCTCCACCCAGGTGGTGCGAGAAACCTCCACTGCTACGGTCCACTCCTCAGAGTCCACGCTGACCTCCCTCCCATCCAGTCCTCCAGCACCTGAACCCAGCACCAGGACTTCCATGACTGAAACTATTTCTACGACAGAGCACCAGAGCTCAGCAGAGAGTCTTACTTGGAACCGAACTCCTCCTCGACTACTGAGAGAGAGTCCACCACTGAAAGCTCTTCCTTCCTCACCCCGACGGTCTCCTCCGCCCAGGTGGTGCCTGAAACCTCCACTGGCACGGTCCACTCCTCAGAGTCCACGCTGACCTCCCTCCCATCCAGTCGTCCAGCACCTGAACCCAGCACCAGGACTTCCATGACTGAAACTATTTCTACGACAGAGCACCACAGCTCTGCAGAGAGTCTTACTTCGGAACCGAACTCCTCCTCGACTACTGAGAGAGAGTCCACCACTGAAAGCTCTTCCTTCCTCACCCCGACGGTCTCCTCCGCCCAGGTGGTGCCTGAAACCTCCACTGGCACGGTCCACTCCTCAGAGTCCACGCTGACCTCCCTCCCATCCAGTCCTCCTGCATCTGAACCCAGCACCAGGACTTCCATGACTGAAAGTATTTCTACGACAGAGCACCAGAGCTCAGCAGAGAGTCTCACTTCGGAACCGACGTCCTCTTCGACTACTGAGAGAGAGTCCACCACTGAAAGCTCTTCCTTCCTCACCCCGACGGTCTCCTCCGCCCAGGTGGTGCCTGAAACCTCCACTGGCACGGTCCACTCCTCAGAGTCCACGCTGACCTCCCTCCCATCCAGTCCTCCAGCACCTGAACCCAGCACCAGGACGTCCATGACTGAAACTATTTCTACGACAGAGCACCAGAGCTCAGCAGAGAGTCCCACTTCGGAACCGACCTTCTCCTCGACTACTGAGAGAGAGTCCACCACTGAAAGCTCTTCCTTCCTCACCCCGACGGTCTCCTCCACCCAGGTGGTGCCTGAAACCTCCACTGGTACGGTCCACTCCTCAGAGTCCACGCTGACCTCCCTCCCATCCAGTCCTCCAGCACCTGAACCCAGCACCAGGACTTCCATGACTGAAACTATTTCTACGACAGAGCACCACAGCTCAGCAGAGAGTCTCACTTCGGAACCGACCTCCTCCTCGACTACTGAGAGAGAGTCCACCACTGAAAGCTCTTCCTTCCTCACCCCGACGGTCTCCTCCACCCAGGTGGTGCCTGAAACCTCCACTGGTACGGTCCACTCCTCAGAGTCCACGCTGACCTCCCTCCCATCCAGTCCTCCAGCACCTGAACCCAGCACCAGGACTTCCATGACTGAAACTATTTCTACGACAGAGCACCAGAGCTCAGCAGAGAGTCTCACTTCGGAACCGACCTCCTCCTCGACTACTGAGAGAGAGTCCACCACTGAAAGCTCTTCCTTCCTCACCCCGACGGTCTCCTCCAGCCAGGTGGTGCCGGAAACCTCCACTGGTACGGTCCACTCCTCAGAGTCCACGCTGACCTCCCGCCCATCCAGTCCTCCAGCACCTGAACCCAGCACCAGGACTTCCATGACTGAAACTATTATTACGACAGAGCACCAGAGCTCAGCAGAGAGTCTCACTTCGGAACCGACCTCCTCTTCGACTACTGAGAGAGAGTCCACCACTGAAAGCTCTTCCTTCCTCACCCCGACGGTCTCCTCCACCCAGGTGGTGCCTGAAACCTCCACTGGTACGGTCCACTCCTCAGAGTCCACGCTGACCTCCCTCCCATCCAGTCCTCCAGCACCTGAACCCAGCACCAGGACTTCCATGACTGAAACTATTTCTACAACAGAGCACCAGAGCTCAGCAGAGAGTCTCACTTGGAACCGACCTTCTCCTCGACTACTGAGAGGAGTCCACCACTGAAAGCTCTTCCTTCCTCACCCCGACGGTCTCCTCCACCCAGGTGGTGCGTGAAACCTCCACTGGTACGGTCCACTCCTCAGAGTCCACGCTGACCTCCCTCCCATCCAGTCCTCCAGCACCTGAACCCAGCACCAGGACTTCCATGACTGAAACTATTTCTACGACAGAGCACCACAGCTCTGCAGAGAGTCTTACTTCGGAACCGAACTCCTCCTCGACTACTGAGAGAGAGTCCACCACTGAAAGCTCTTCCTTCCTCACCCCGACGGTCTCCTCCACCCAGGTGGTGCCTGAAACCTCCAGTGGCACGGTCCACTCCTCAGAGTCCACGCTGACCTCCCTCCCATCCAGTCCTCCAGCACCTGAACCCAGCACCAGGACTTCCATGACTGAAACTATTTCTACGACAGAGCACCACAGCTCAGCAGAGAGTCTCACTTCGGAACCGACCTCCTCCTCGACTACTGAGAGAGAGTCCACCACTGAAAGCTCTTCCTTCCTCACCCCGACGGTCTCCTCCACCCAGGTGGTGCCTGAAACCTCCACTGGTACGGTCCACTCCTCAGAGTCCACGCTGACCTCCTCCCATCCAGTCCTCCAGCACCTGAACCCAGCACCAGGACTTCCATGACTGAAACTATTTCTACGACAGAGCACCAGAGCTCAGCAGAGAGTCTCACTTCGGAACCGACCTCCTCCTCGACTACTGAGAGAGAGTCCACCACTGAAAGCTCTTCCTTCCTCACCCCGACGGTCTCCTCCACCCAGGTGGTGCCTGAAACCTCCACTGGTACGGTCCACTCCTCAGAGTCCACGCTGACCTCCCTCCCATCCAGTCCTCCAGCACCTGAACCCAGCACCAGGACTTCCATGACTGAAACTATTTTTACGACAGAGCACCAGAGCTCAGCAGAGAGTCTCACTTGGAACCGACGTCCTCTTCGACTACTGAGAGAGAGTCCACCACTGAAAGCTCTTCCTTCCTCACCCCGACGGTCTCCTCCGCCCAGGTGGTGCCTGAAACCTCCACTGGCACGGTCCACTCCTCAGAGTCCACGCTGACCTCCCTCCCATCCAGTCCTCCAGCACCTGAACCCAGCACCAGGACTTCCATGACTGAAATTATTTCTACGACAGAGCACCACAGCTCAGCAGAGAGTCTCACTTCGGAACCGACCTCCTCTTCGACTACTGAGAGAGAGTCCACCACTGAAAGCTCTTCCTTCCTCACCCCGACGGTCTCCTCCACCCAGGTGGTGCCTGAAACCTCCACTGGTACGGTCCACTCCTCAGAGTCCACGCTGACCTCCCTCCCATCCAGTCCTCCAGCACCTGAACCCAGCACCAGGACTTCCATGACTGAAATTATTTCTACGACAGAGCACCACAGCTCAGCAGAGAGTCTCACTTCGGAACCGACCTCCTCTTCGACTACTGAGAGAGAGTCCACCACTGAAAGCTCTTCCTTCCTCACCCCGACGGTCTCCTCCACCCAGGTGGTGCCTGAAACCTCCACTGGTACGGTCCACTCCTCAGAGTCCACGCTGACCTCCCTCCCATCCAGTCCTCCAGCACCTGAACCCAGCACCAGGACTTCCATGACTGAAACTATTTCTACGACAGAGCACCACAGCTCAGCAGAGAGTCTCACTTCGGAACCGACCTTCTCCTCGACTACTGAGAGGGAGTCCACCACTGAAAGCTCTTCCTTCCTCACCCCGACGGTCTCCTCCACCCAGGTGGTGCCTGAAACCTCCACTGGTACGGTCCACTCCTCAGAGTCCACGCTGACCTCCCTCCCATCCAGTCCTCCAGCATCTGAACCCAGCACCAGGACTTCCATGACTGAAAGTATTTCTACGACAGAGCACCACAGCTCAGCAGAGAGTCTCACTTCGGAACCGACCTTCTCCTCGACTACTGAGAGGGAGTCCACCACTGAAAGCTCTTCCTTCCTCACCCCAACGGTCTCCTCCACCCATGTGGTGCCTGAAACCTCCACTAGTACGGTCCACTCCTCAGAGTCCACGCTGACCTCCCTCCCATCCAGTCCTCCAGCACCTGAACCCAGCACCAGGACTTCCATGACTGAAACTATTTCTATGACAGAGCACCACAGCTCAGCAGAGAGTCTCACTTCGGAACCGACCTTCTCCTCGACTACTGAGAGGGAATCCACCACTGAAAGCTCTTCCTTCCTCACCCCGACGGTCTCCTCCACCCAGGTGGTGCCTGAAACCTCCACTGGTACGGTCCACTCCTCAGAGTCCACGCTGACCTCCCTCCCATCCAGTCCTCCAGCATCTGAACCCAGCACCAGGACTTCCATGACTGAAACTATTTCTACGACAGAGCACCACAGCTCAGCAGAGAGTCTCACTTCGGAACCGACGTACTCTTCGACTACTGGGAGGGAGTCCACCACTGAAAGCTCTTCCTTCCTCACCCCGACGGTCTCCTCCACCCTGGTGGTGCCTGAAACCTCCACTGGCACGGTCCACTCCTCAGAGTCCACGCTGACCTCCCTCCCATCCAGTCCTCCAGCACCTGAACCCAGCACCAGGACTTCCATGACTGAAACTATTTCTACGACAGAGCACCAGAGCTCAGCAGAGAGTCTCACTTCGGAACCGACCTTCTCCTCGACTACTGCGAGGGAGTCCACCACTGAAACCTCTTCCTTCCTCACCCCGATGGTCTCCTCCACCCAGGTGGTGCCTGAAACCTCCACTGGTACGGTCCACTCCTCCTCGACTACTGAGAGGGAGTCCACCACTGAAAGCTCTTCCTTCCTCACCCCGACGGTCTCCTCCACCCAGGTGGTGCCTGAAACCTCCACTGGCACGGTCCACTCCTCAGAGTCCACGCTGACCTCCCTCCCATCCAGTCCTCCAGCACCTGAACCCAGCACCAGGACTTCCATGACTGAAACTATTTCTACGACAGAGCACCACAGCTCAGCAGAGAGTCTCACTTCGGAACCGACGTTCTCCTCGACTACTGAGAGGGAGTCCACCACTGAAAGCTCTTCCTTCCTCACCCCGACGGTCTCCTCCACCCAGGTGGTGCGGGAAACCTCCACTGGTACGGTCCACTCCTCAGAGTCCACGCTGACCTCCCTCCCATCCAGTCCTCCAGCACCTGAACCCAGCACCAGGACTTCCATGACTGAAACTATATCTACGACAGAGCACCAGAGCTCAGCAGAGAGTCTCACTTCGGAACCGACGTCCTCTTCGACTACTGAGAGGGAGTCCACCACTGAAAGCTCTTCCTTCCTCACCCCGACGGTCTCCTCCACCCAGGTGGTGCCTGAAACCTCCACTGGTACGGTCCACTCCTCAGAGTCCACGCTGACCTCCCTCCCATCCAGTCCTCCAGCATCTGAACCCAGCACCAGGACTTCCATGACTGAAAGTATATCTACGACAGAGCACCACAGCTCAGCAGAGAGTCTCACTTCAGAACCGACCTTCTCCTCGACTACTGAGAGGGAGTCCACCACTGAAAGCTCTTCCTTCCTCACCCCGACGGTCTCCTCCACCCAGGTGGTGCGAGAAACCTCCACTGCTACGGTCCACTCCTCAGAGTCCACGCTGACCTCCCTCCCATCCAGTCCTCCAGCACCTGAACCCAGCACCAGGACTTCCATGACTGAAACTATTTCTACGACAGAGCACCAGAGCTCAGCAGAGAGTCTTACTTCGGAACCGAACTCCTCCTCGACTACTGAGAGAGAGTCCACCACTGAAAGCTCTTCCTTCCTCACCCCGACGGTCTCCTCCGCCCAGGTGGTGCCTGAAACCTCCACTGGCACGGTCCACTCCTCAGAGTCCACGCTGACCTCCCTCCCATCCAGTCGTCCAGCACCTGAACCCAGCACCAGGACTTCCATGACTGAAACTATTTCTACGACAGAGCACCACAGCTCTGCAGAGAGTCTTACTTCGGAACCGAACTCCTCCTCGACTACTGAGAGAGAGTCCACCACTGAAAGCTCTTCCTTCCTCACCCCGACGGTCTCCTCCGCCCAGGTGGTGCCTGAAACCTCCACTGGCACGGTCCACTCCTCAGAGTCCACGCTGACCTCCCTCCCATCCAGTCCTCCTGCATCTGAACCCAGCACCAGGACTTCCATGACTGAAAGTATTTCTACGACAGAGCACCAGAGCTCAGCAGAGAGTCTCACTTCGGAACCGACGTCCTCTTCGATTACTGAGAGAGAGTCCACCACTGAAAGCTCTTCCTTCCTCACCCCGACGGTCTCCTCCGCCCAGGTGGTGCCTGAAACCTCCACTGGCACGGTCCACTCCTCAGAGTCCACGCTGACCTCCCTCCCATCCAGTCCTCCAGCACCTGAACCCAGCACCAGGACGTCCATGTCTGAAACTATTTCTACGACAGAGCACCAGAGCTCAGCAGAGAGTCCCACTTCGGAACCGACCTTCTCCTCGACTACTGAGAGAGAGTCCACCACTGAAAGCTCTTCCTTCCTCACCCCAACGGTCTCCTCCACCCAGGTGGTGCCTGAAACCTCCACTGGCACGGTCCACTCCTCAGAGTCCACGCTGACCTCCCTCCCATCCAGTCCTCCAGCACCTGAACCCAGCACCAGGACTTCCATGACTGAAACTATTTCTACGACAGAGCACCACAGCTCAGCAGAGAGTCTCACTTCGGAACCGACCTTCTCCTCGACTACTGAGAGGGAGTCCACCACTGAAAGCTCTTCCTTCCTCACCCCGACGGTCTCCTCCACCCAGGTGGTGCCTGAAACCTCCACTGGTACGGTCCACTCCTCAGAGTCCACGCTGACCTCCCTCCCATCCAGTCCTCCAGCATCTGAACCCAGCACCAGGACTTCCATGACTGAAAGTATATCTACGACAGAGCACCAGAGCTCAGCAGAGAGTCTCACTTCGGAACCGACCTCCTCCTCGACTACTGAGAGGGAGTCCACCACTGAAAGCTCTTCCTTCCTCACCCCGACGGTCTCCACCAGCCAGGTGGTGCGGGAAACCTCCACTGGTACGGTCCACTCCTCAGAGTCCACGCTGACCTCCCTCCCATCCAGTCCTCCAGCACCTGAACCCAGCACCAGGACTTCCATGACTGAAACTATTTCTACGACAGAGCACCAGAGGTCAGCAGAGAGTCTCACTTCGGAACCGACGTCCTCTTCGACTACTGAGAGGGAGTCCACCACTGAAAGCTCTTCCTTCCTCACCCCGACGGTCTCCTCCACCCAGGTGGTGCGGGAAACCTCCACTGGTACGGTCCACTCCTCAGAGTCCACGCTGACCTCCCTCCCATCCAGTCCTCCAGCACCTGAACCCAGCACCAGGACTTCCATGACTGAAACTATTTCTACAACAGAGCACCAGAGCTCAGCAGAGAGTCTCACTTCGGAACCGACCTTCTCCTCGACTACTGAGAGGGAGTCCACCACTGAAAGCTCTTCCTTCCTCACCCCGACGGTCACCTCCACCCAGGTGGTGCGGGAAACCTCCACTGGTACGGTCCACTCCTCAGAGTCCACGCTGACCTCCCTCCCATCCAGTCCTCCAGCACCTGAACCCAGCACCAGGACTTCCATGACTGAAACGATTTCTACGACAGAGCCCCACAGCTCTGCAGAGAGTCTTACTTCGGAACCGAACTCCTCCTCGACTACTGAGAGAGAGTCCACCACTGAAAGCTTTTCCTTCCTCACCCCGACAGTCTCCTCCGCCCAGGTGGTGACTGAAACCTCCACTGGCACGGTCCACTCCTCAGAGTCCACGCTGACCTCCCTCCCATCCAGTCCTCCAGCACCTGAACCCAGCACCAGGACTTCCATGACTGAAACTATTTCTACGACAGAGCACCACAGCTCAGCAGAGAATCTCAGTTCGGAACCGACGTCCTCCTCGACTACTGAGAGGGAGTCCACCACTGAAAGCTCTTCCTTCCTCACTCCGACGGTCTCCTCCGCCCAGGTGGTGACTGAAACCTCCACTGGCACGGTCCACTCCTCAGAGTCCAAGCTGACCTCCCTCCCATCCAGTCCTCCAGCACCTGAACCCAGCACCAGGACTTCCATGACTGAAACTATTTCTACAACAGAGCACCAGAGCTCAGCAGAGAGTCTCACTTTGGAACCGACCTTCTCCTCGACTACTGAGAGGGAGTCCACCACTGAAAGCTCTTCCTTCCTCACCCCGACGGTCTCCTCCACCCAGGTGGTGCCTGAAACCTCCACTGGTACGGTCCACTCCTCAGAGTCCACGCTGACCTCCCTCCCATCCAGTCCTCCAGCACCTGAACCCAGCACCAGGACTTCCATGACTGAAACTATTTCTACGACAGAGCACCACAGCTCAGCAGAGAGTCTCACTTCGGAATCGACCTTCTCTTCTACTACTGAGAGAGAGTCCACCACTGAAAGCTCTTCCTTCCTCACCCCGACGGTCTCCTCCGCCCTGGTGGTGCCTGAAACCTCCACTGGCACGGTCCACTCCTCAGAGTCCACGCTGACCTCCCTCCCATCCAGTCCTCCAGCACCTGAACCCAGCACCAGGACTTCCATGACTGAAACTATTTCTACGACAGAGCACCACAGCTCAGCAGAGAGTCTCACTTCGGAACCGACCTTCTCCTCGACTACTGAGAGGGAGTCCACCACTGAAAGCTCTTCCTTCCTCACCCCGACGGTCTCCTCCACCCAGGTGGTGCCTGAAACCTCCACTGGTACGGTCCACTCCTCAGAGTCCACGCTGACCTCCCTCCCATCCAGTCCTCCAGCACCTGAACCCAGCACCAGGACTTCCATGACTGAAACTATTTCTACGACAGAGCACCACAGCTCAGTAGAGAGTCTCACTTCGGAACCGACCTTCTCCTCGACTACTGAGAGGGAGTCCACCACTGAAAGCTCTTCCTTCCTCACCCCGACGGTCTCCTCCACCCAGGTGGTGCCTGAAACCTCCACTGGTACGGTCCACTCCTCAGAGTCCACGCTGACCTCCCTCCCATCCAGTCCTCCAGCATCTGAACCCAGCACCAGGACTTCCATGACTGAAAGTATATCTACGACAGAGCACCACAGCTCAGCAGAGAGTCTCACTTCAGAACCGACCTCCTCCTCGACTACTGAGAGGGAGTCCACCACTGAAAGCTCTTCCTTCCTCACCCCGACGGTCTCCTCCACCCAGGTGGTGCCTGAAACCTCCACTGGTACGGTCCACTCCTCAGAGTCCACGCTGACCTCCCTCCCATCCAGTCCTCCAGCATCTGAACCCAGCACCACGACTTCCATGACTGAAACGATTTCTACGACAGAGCACCAGAGCTCAGCAGAGAGTCTCACTTCGGAACCGACCTTCTCTTCGACTATTGAGAGAGAGTCCACCACTGAAAGCTCTTCCTCCCTCACCCCGACGGTCTCCTCCACCCAGGTGGTGCCTGAAACCTCCACTGGCACGGTCCACTCCTCAGAATCCACGCTGACCTCCCTCCCATCCAGTCCTCCAGCACCTGAACCCAGCACCAGGACTTCCATGACTGAAACTATTTCTACGACAGAGCACCACAGCTCTGCAGAGAGTCTTACTTCGGAACCGACGTCCTCCTCGACTACTGAGAGAGAGTCCACCACTGAAAGCTCTTCCTTCCTCACCCCGACGGTCTCCTCCACCCAGGTGGTGCCTGAAACCTCCACTGGCACGGTCCACTCCTCAGAGTCCACGCTGACCTCCCTCCCATCCAGTCCTCCAGCACCTGAACCCAGCACCAGGACTTCCATGACTGAAACTATTTCTACGACAGAGCACCACAGCTCTGCAGAGAGTCTTACTTCGGAACCGAACTCCTCCTCGACTACTGAGAGAGAGTCCACCACTGAAAGCTCTTCCTTCCTCACCCCGACGGTCTCCTCCGCCCAGGTGGTGCCTGAAACCTCCACTGGCACGGTCCACTCCTCAGAGTCCACGCTGACCTCCCTCCCATCCAGTCCTCCAGCATCTGAACCCAGTACCAGGACTTCCATGACTGAAAGTATTTCTACGACAGAGCACCAGAGCTCAGCAGAGAGTCTCACTTCGGAACCGACGTCCTCTTCGATTACTGAGAGAGAGTCCACCACTGAAAGGTCTTCCTTCCTCACCCCGACGGTCTCCTCCGCCCAGGTGGTGCCTGAAACCTCCACTGGCACGGTCCACTCCTCAGAGTCCACGCTGACCTCCCTCCCATCCAGTCCTCCAGCACCTGAACCCAGCACCAGGACTTCCATGTCTGAAACTATTTCTACGACAGAGCACCAGAGCTCAGCAGAGAGTCCCACTTCGGAACCGACCTTCTCCTCGACTACTGAGAGAGAGTCCACCACTGAAAGCTCTTCCTTCCTCACCCCGACGGTCTCCTCCACCCAGGTGGTGCCTGAAACCTCCACTGGCACGGTCCACTCCTCAGAGTCCACGCTGACCTCCCTCCCATCCAGTCCTCCAGCACCTGAACCCAGCACCAGGACTTCCATGACTGAAACTATTTCTACGACAGAGCACCACAGCTCAGCAGAGAGTCTCACTTCGGAACCGACCTCCTCCTTGACTACTGAGAGGGAGTCCACCACTGAAAGCTCTTCCTTCCTCACCCCGACGGTCTCCTCCACCCAGGTGGTGCGGGAAACCTCCACTGGTACGGTCCACTCCTCAGAGTCCACGCTGACCTCCCTCCCATCCAGTCCTCCAGCACCTGAACCCAGCACCAGGACTTCCATGACTGAAACTATTTCTACGACAGAGCACCAGAGGTCAGCAGAGAGTCTCACTTCGGAACCGACGTCCTCTTCGACTACTGAGAGGGAGTCCACCACTGAAAGCTCTTCCTTCCTCACCCCGACGGTCTCCTCCACCCAGGTGGTGCGGGAAACCTCCACTGGTACGGTCCACTCCTCAGAGTCCACGCTGACCTCCCTCCCATCCAGTCCTCCAGCACCTGAACCCAGCACCAGGACTTCCATGACTGAAACGATTTCTACGACAGAGCACCACAGCTCTGCAGAGAGTCTTACTTCGGAACCGAACTCCTCCTCGACTACTGAGAGAGAGTCCACCACTGAAAGCTCTTCCTTCCTCACCCCGACGGTCTCCTCCGCCCAGGTGGTGCCTGAAACCTCCACTGGCACGGTCCACTCCTCAGAGTCCACGCTGACCTCCCTCCCATCCAGTCCTCCAGCATCTGAACCCAGCACCACGACTTCCATGACTGAAACGATTTCTACGACAGAGCACCAGAGCTCAGCAGAGAGTCTCACTTCGGAACCGACCTTCTCTTCGACTATTGAGAGAGAGTCCACCACTGAAAGCTCTTCCTCCCTCACCCCGACGGTCTCCTCCACCCAGGTGGTGCCTGAAACCTCCACTGGCACGGTCCACTCCTCAGAGTCCACGCTGACCTCCCTCCCATCCAGTCCTCCAGCACCTGAACCCAGCACCAGGACTTCCATGACTGAAACTATTTCTACGACAGAGCACCACAGCTCTGCAGAGAGTCTTACTTCGGAACCGAACTCCTCCTCGACTACTGAGAGAGAGTCCACCACTGAAAGCTCTTCCTTCCTCACCCTGACGGTCTCCTCCACCCAGGTGGTGCCTGAAACCTCCACTGGCACGGTCCACTCCTCAGAGTCCACGCTGACCTCCCTCCCATCCAGTCCTCCAGCACCTGAACCCAGCACCAGGACTTCCATGACTGAAACTATTTCTACGACAGAGCACCACAGCTCTGCAGAGAGTCTTACTTCGGAACCGAACTCCTCCTCGACTACTGAGAGAGAGTCCACCACTGAAAGCTCTTCCTTCCTCACCCCGACGGTCTCCTCCGCCCAGGTGGTGCCTGAAACCTCCACTGGCACGGTCCACTCCTCAGAGTCCACGCTGACCTCCCTCCCATCCAGTCCTCCTGCATCTGAACCCAGCACCAGGACTTCCATGACTGAAAGTATTTCTACGACAGAGCACCAGAGCTCAGCAGAGAGTCTCACTTCGGAACCGACGTCCTCTTCGATTACTGAGAGAGAGTCCACCACTGAAAGCTCTTCCTTCCTCACCCTGACGGTCTCCTCCGCCCAGGTGGTGCCTGAAACCTCCACTGGCACGGTCCACTCCTCAGAGTCCACGCTGACCTCCCTCCCATCCAGTCCTCCAGCACCTGAACCCAGCACCAGGACTTCCATGTCTGAAACTATTTCTACGACAGAGCACCAGAGCTCAGCAGAGAGTCCCACTTCGGAACCGACCTTCTCCTCGACTACTGAGAGAGAGTCCACCACTGAAAGCTCTTCCTTCCTCACCCCGACGGTCTCCTCCACCCAGGTGGTGCCTGAAACCTCCACTGGCACGGTCCACTCCTCAGAGTCCACGCTGACCTCCCTCCCATCCAGTCCTCCAGCACCTGAACCCAGCACCAGGACTTCCATGACTGAAACTATTTCTACGACAGAGCACCACAGCTCTGCAGAGAGTCTTACTTCGGAACCGAACTCCTCCTCGACTACTGAGAGAGAGTCCACCACTGAAAGCTCTTCCTTCCTCACCCCGACGGTCTCCTCCACCCAGGTGGTGCCTGAAACCTCCACTGGTACGGTCCACTCCTCAGAGTCCACGCTGACCTCCCTCCCATCCAGTCCTCCAGCATCTGAACCCAGCACCAGGACTTCCATGACTGAAAGTATATCTACGACAGAGCACCAGAGCTCAGCAGAGAGTCTCACTTCGGAACCGACCTCCTCCTTGACTACTGAGAGGGAGTCCACCACTGAAAGCTCTTCCTTCCTCACCCCGACGGTCTCCTCCACCCAGGTGGTGCGGGAAACCTCCACTGGTACGGTCCACTCCTCAGAGTCCACGCTGACCTCCCTCCCATCCAGTCCTCCAGCACCTGAACCCAGCACCAGGACTTCCATGACTGAAACTATTTCTACGACAGAGCACCAGAGCTCAGCAGAGAGTCTCACTTCGGAACCGACGTCCTCTTCGACTACTGAGAGGGAGTCCACCACTGAAAGCTCTTCCTTCCTCCCCCCGACGGTCTCCTCCACCCAGGTGGTGCGGGAAACCTCCACTGGTACGGTCCACTCCTCAGAGTCCACGCTGACCTCCCTCCCATCCAGTCCTCCAGCACCTGAACCCAGCACCAGGACTTCCATGACTGAAACGATTTCTACGACAGAGCACCACAGCTCTGCAGAGAGTCTTACTTCGGAACCGAACTCCTCCTCGACTACTGAGAGAGAGTCCACCACTGAAAGCTCTTCCTTCCTCACCCCGACGGTCTCCTCCGCCCAGGTGGTGCCTGAAACCTCCACTGGCACGGTCCACTCCTCAGAGTCCACGCTGACCTCCCTCCCATCCAGTCCTCCAGCATCTGAACCCAGCACCACGACTTCCATGACTGAAACGATTTCTACGACAGAGCACCAGAGCTCAGCAGAGAGTCTCACTTCGGAACCGACCTTCTCTTCGACTATTGAGAGAGAGTCCACCACTGAAAGCTCTTCCTCCCTCACCCCGACGGTCTCCTCCACCCAGGTGGTGCCTGAAACCTCCACTGGCACGGTCCACTCCTCAGAGTCCACGCTGACCTCCCTCCCATCCAGTCCTCCAGCACCTGAACCTAGCACCAGGACTTCCATGACTGAAACTATTTCTACGACAGAGCACCACAGCTCTGCAGAGAGTCTTACTTCGGAACCAAACTCCTCCTCGTCTACTGAGAGAGAGTCCACCACTGAAAGCTCTTCCTTCCTCACCCCGACGGTCTCCTCCACCCAGGTGGTGCCTGAAACCTCCACTGGCACGGTCCACTCCTCAGAGTCCACGCTGACCTCCCTCCCATCCAGTCCTCCAGCACCTGAACCCAGCACCAGGACTTCCATGACTGAAACTATTTCTACGACAGAGCACCACAGCTCAGCAGAGAATCTCAGTTCGGAACCGACGTCCTCCTCGACTACTGAGAGGGAGTCCACCACTGAAAGCTCTTCCTTCCTCACCCCGACGGTCTCCTCCGCCCAGGTGGTGACTGAAACCTCCACTGGCACGGTCCACTCCTCAGAGTCCACGCTGACCTCCCTCCCATCCAGTCCTCCAGCACCTGAACCCAGCACCAGGACTTCCATGACTGATACTATTTCTACAACAGAGCACCAGAGCTCAGCAGAGAGTCTCACTTTGGAACCGACCTTCTCCTCGACTACTGAGAGGGAGTCCACCACTGAAAGCTCTTCCTTCCTCACCCCGACGGTCTCCTCCACCCAGGTGGTGCCTGAAACCTCCACTGGTACGGTCCACTCCTCAGAGTCCACGCTGACCTCCCTCCCATCCAGTCCTCCAGCACCTGAACCCAGCACCAGGACTTCCATGACTGAAACTATTTCTACGACAGAGCACCACAGCTCAGCAGAGAGTCTCACTTCGGAACCGACCTCCTCTTCGACTACTGAGAGAGAGTCCACCACTGAAAGCTCTTCCTTCCTCACCCCGACGGTCTCCTCCGCCCAGGTGGTGCCTGAAACCTCCACTGGCACGGTCCACTCCTCAGAGTCCACGCTGACCTCCCTCCCATCCAGTCCTCCAGCACCTGAACCCAGCACCAGGACTTCCATGACTGAAACTATTTCTACGACAGAGCACCACAGCTCAGCAGAGAGTCTCACTTCGGAACCGACCTTCTCCTCGACTACTGAGAGGGAGTCCACCACTGAAAGCTCTTCCTTCCTCACCCCGACGGTCTCCTCCACCCAGGTGGTGCCTGAAACCTCCACTGGTACGGTCCACTCCTCAGAGTCCACGCTGACCTCCCTCCCATCCAGTCCTCCAGCACCTGAACCCAGCACCAGGACTTCCATGACTGAAACTATTTCTACGACAGAGCACCACAGCTCAGTAGAGAGTCTCACTTCGGAACCGACCTTCTCCTCGACTACTGAGAGGGAGTCCACCACTGAAAGCTCTTCCTTCCTCACCCCGACGGTCTCCTCCACCCAGGTGGTGCGGGAAACCTCCACTGGTACGGTCCACTCCTCAGAGTCCACGCTGACCTCCCTCCCATCCAGTCCTCCAGCACCTGAACCCAGCACCAGGACTTCCATGACTGAAACTTTTTCTACGACAGAGCACCAGAGCTCAGCAGAGAGTCTCACTTCGGAACCGACGTCCTCTTCGACTACTGAGAGGGAGTCCACCACTGAAAGCTCTTCCTTCCTCACCCCGACGGTCTCCTCCACCCAGGTGGTGCGGGAAACCTCCACTGGTACGGTCCACTCCTCAGAGTCCACGCTGACCTCCCTCCCATCCAGTCCTCCAGCACCTGAACCCAGCACCAGGACTTCCATGACTGAAACGATTTCTACGACAGAGCACCACAGCTCTCCAGAGAGTCTTACTTCGGAACCGAACTCCTCCTCGACTACTGAGAGAGAGTCCACCACTGAAAGCTCTTCCTTCCTCACCCCGACGGTCTCCTCCACCCAGGTGGTGCCTGAAACCTCCACTGGTACGGTCCACTCCTCAGAGTCCACGCTGACCTCCCTCCCATCCAGTCCTCCAGCACCTGAACCCAGCACCAGGACTTCCATGACTGAAACTATTTCTACGACAGAGCACCACAGCTCAGCAGAGAGTCTCAGTTCGGAACCGACGTCCTCCTTGACTACTGAGAGGGAGTCCACCACTGAAAGCTCTTCCTTCCTCACCCCGACGGTCTCCTCCGCCCAGGTGGTGACTGAAACCTCCACTGGCACGGTCCACTCCTCAGAGTCCACGCTGACCTCCCTCCCATCCAGTCCTCCAGCACCTGAACCCAGCACCAGGACTTCCATGACTGAAACTATTTCTACAACAGAGCACCAGAGCTCAGCAGAGAGTCTCACTTCGGAACCGACCTTCTCCTCGACTACTGAGAGGGAGTCCACCACTGAAAGCTCTTCCTTCCTCACCCCGACGGTCTCCTCCGCCCAGGTGGTGACTGAAACCTCCACTGGCACGGTCCACTCCTCAGAGTCCACGCTGACCTCCCTCCCATCCAGTCCTCCAGCATCTGAACCCAGCACCAGGACTTCCATGACTGAAACGATTTCTACGACAGAGCACCAGAGCTCAGCAGAGAGTCTCACTTCGGAACCGACGTCCTCCTCGACTACTGAGAGAGAGTCCACCGCTGAAAGCTCTTCCTCCCTCACCTCAACTTTCTCCTCCACTGAGGCAGCTCCTGAACCCTTTACCAGTCCTGTAAACACCTCAGAGCCCATTTTGACTTCGGTCCCGTCTATTCCCCCATCCTCTGAATTCCGCTCTAGTCCTTCTCCGAGTGCACCCGTTCCTGTGACTGAGCACCAGAGCTCAACCGAGCGTGTCACATCTCATCTGCCTTCCTCCTCAGCTAGTAAGTCAGCATCCATCATTGAAACCTCTTCCATCTCAAGGTGAATTCTGCCTTCCACAGAGGTTACTGCTGAGCTCTTTACTGTTCCTCAACACTCCTCTGAACATACTTTGTCTTCTCTACTATCTACTCCTTCTGTATCAGAATTCAGCACCAACTCTTCTGTATTTGAAACTCAAACTTTATCTCTCACTTTCTCATCCTCTGTGGTACCTCAAGCTTCTTCCAGTGTTTCTCGACCGAGAACAGCATCTGAAACTTCCAGTTTACCAGTTGGTGCCTCTTCAGTGACTGTTCCTCAGAGCGTGAGAAACATCGTCCTTTGTACCTGCTGTTACAGAAGGTGCTTAAAGGATTTTGATTATGATTGACATGAGGAATATTTTCTTAGTTCTAATGTCTGTTTCTTCCTCTCGCACTAGTTTCTTCCAGTGCCCTGCCTGTCCTCTTCTGTCAGAATGGAGGGACCCTGCTGGGGTCTCGGTGTCTCTGTAAACCTTTGTTTACTGGTCTGGAGTGCGAGGAGGTCCAGAACGAAATCACTGGTGAGTCCGCTTCCTTTGGTTGAACTGTCTCCCCCTTCATTCCTCCTTGGAGAGCCTGGGCCCAGATGTTTGATGCTGTGGCAGGCAACTTTTCTGGGTATTTGTGGAAGTGGTGGCTGTCTCTCCCGTGTCTGCTCCCCTCGGGGTTTCCGTCTCTCTGCAGCCAAAGGAACCTTTCCTGCATGAAAGGAGCCTCCCTGCTCCAGGGTAAAGCACCGGTGCTTGTCTTGTGGATGGCTGCCCTTGGGAGGGGGCGTTTCACTTCCTCTCTCCTCTGCTGTGCTGCTCCAGCTGGAGACCAAAGACTGGGCTTTGGGGGGGGCACTCTGTGGCTTCTAACTGTCTTGCGCTCTTGGGGGTGCTGTCAAGACACAGGTGACTCATGAGGGCCCTGCAGTCAAGGCAGGAGAGGAGGAGGAGGTAGTTTGCCGTTCCCTGCCTCGGTGTGGTGACCCTGGACTTTCCTCGTGGTCTCCCTCTGGGGAAGGCAGGAAGGGATGGGCCAGTGCTGGGGTCATGTGCCCCTTTCTTGCGGGCCAAGGGTAATGCCGGTTGCCACTTCGGGGTGAGGAAAGGATTTTCCTCCAGGCCAAGTCAGCCCAGGGCTCCTGGAGGTTTTGGGCCCTCCTCTGGGCACAGGGCAGGGGTCACAGGAGGAGTGGGGGGGTAGCTTTGAATTTCCTGCATTGTGCTGGGGGCTGGACCAGGCGACCCCCACCTCTACGTTTCTGCGTTTCTGTTTTCCGAGTGCTTCCTTGCTCCGCCTCTGAGATCTGATGAGCTCAGGCTGGGCTGGGCCAGGCATTGTGCTCTTAGCAATGGCAAAAAGAAGAATTCAGATAGGCCGCAGGGTTGCCAGGTCCTCCCCGGCTACTGGCAGGAGATGGGAGGTAGGGTGGCCAGATCCAGGTGGGGAAACGCCTCGAGATTTGGGGATGGGGCCCGGGGAAGACAGGGGACCTCAGTGGGGTACAAGGCCATACAGTCCAAAACATCCGTTCTCTCCAGGGGAACTGATCTCTGTGGTCTGGAGAGGAAGCATAATACCTGGGGATCCCCGGGTCCCGCCTGGAGGCTGGCATCCCTAGGCAGGAGCACTGAGCGCAGCGCCTGGCAGCACCAAACCCGTGGCGCAGGGAGCAGGGCCTCCAAGCCACAGAGAGAAAGGGATATACTTGCACAAAAAAGATGGTGTTGGGCTTGTCGTTTGTCTTTGGTTGTTCATTTAAATTACTTCTCTCCCACTCGGCTCCATAGGGACCCAAGCTGGGCGGAAGCTCCCTTGAAGACAAACCCCATTCAGGGCAGGTTTGCCGGGCTTCTGGAGTTGTGCAGGAGTGGGGTGGGCGGGGCTTCCTCCCGGGTGCTGGCGTGCCGTTCCTCAAGGAGGGGCCAGCTCGGGGAAGGCCGGCACGTGGGCGGGGGCCGATGTCTCCTGCCTCCTGGAGCCCGGATCTGGGGAGGGGAGCAGTGTTCCCTCGAAGCTGAGTTAGTGTGAGCCGGCTCACAGTTTCTTAGCCTCTGGCTCACACATTTTTGTCTCCGCCCAGGAAGGAGGGCTCCAGAGCAAACTGATTTATGCAGGAGCCCCATTGCCCGCTCACAACTTTAATGCCAGCAGCTCACAGAGTAGAATTCTTGCTCACAAGACGCCACAGCTTAGAGGGAGCCTTGGAGAGGAGTGCAGGCGCTGCCTGGGGTGCCGTGCGCGGGGAGAGGCCGTCCTTCAACCCAGGAGGGGTTTAAAAGAAAGCTCCAATGCCCTGAAGCGAAAAGAGCGGGCAGCTGCTGTTTTATTTTATTTGTTTGTTGGATTTGTAGCCCTCCCTCCCCCGTGCAGCAGGGCTCAGGGCCGGTAACAAGAGTATCTGTAACACATTAAATATAAAAGTTAATTAATTAAAACAGTTTTTACCATAATATTGATGCTAAAAGATGGTGCCTAAAAGGACAGCCTGGCACCCTCTATCTAGGGGGGGAGTAAAATCTTATTCCTGGTAGCCTGGAAGAATAACAGATAAAAACAGGGGGGGGGGAGAGAATCCAAGATGGAGACTGCGTCACCGCTGCCTCGGCCGTAAACCAGTTCCCGGGCCCTCTCCAGCTGTACTCAAGAGGACTGGTTTTCAGAGAGACGGGGCTGCCGTGGTGATAGCCGCTGCTAATGGCCCGTGGCAACACCCCGGTTTGGCCTCTCCCTGCTAGAAGCCCCGGGCACCTGCTGCGTCCAAAGGAGAGCAAAGAGGGGAGGGTGTGTGTGTGTGCAGCACGGAGCGATGGCTCTCCTCTGCCATGGCCTGCAAACTGCCTGCCATCGTTGGTCTTTCTTGCTGCAAATGGGGCTGCTGGATCAGGGCCACTGAGTGGGAAGTTCTTTGCCTGCTCCCCGGGAGTGCCGGCTGCAGACGTGCCTTCCTAGTCTGGGGAGGGTTCCTCCTCCAGGGAATTCCAAGGGGGCGGCCCTCCGACCCTCGGCCAGTTCCCTCCCCATCTGATGTGCTCCCATTTTGCTCCCCGAGATGGGAAACGGCCCGTTCATCTCAAACTGCTGTTTAGTCTACTCTTTGTTTTCGTCTTGCTTCCCCCCACACCCCGATCCCTCTCCTCCCTCCTCCACCTTCTCCTCTTGCAGCAACAGCCCTGTGAGGTAGATTGGGTGGAGGGCGTTTGACAGGCCCAGGGTCACCCTGCGAGGTTTTGAGGTGAAGCAGGGGTTCAGAGCCCGTGGCCCCGGCTCCGGCCTGCCGCTCTATAGCCCCGACACCCCCCGGGGCTCCCTGGCTCCGGCAGAGGGCCTCTGAGTGAGGGCTCCCGGCAGGTGGCCAGCCTCTGCAGCCCGGGGTGTGTGTGTGTGTGCGTGTGCGAGGGTCTCGCAGGGGGTGTCCTTTGGCTCAGACCGGCTCGGGTCCAGGCCCAAGAAGGGCTGCCTCCAGGCCCTCCTCCTCCTCCTCCTCCTCTGCAGGCAGTGGGGCAGTGGTGGGGTCTGTCTCCCCCTCCCTCCGCGGCGGCTGATTCCTGTGCTTTCTGCCGGCAGCGGAGATTGTGGCCACCATCCAGGTCACTGTGACGGTGGTGGGGAACTACAGCCCCGAGATGGCCGATCTGTCTTCCAACGCCTCGAAGGCCTTTTTGGAAGCGTTCACGGAACAGGTGAGGGGGGGGCGTGTGTGTGTGGGGGGGAGGGGGGTGCTCTGCCTGACAACTCACACGCTTGGCCGGTCCACAGACCCGGGGGGCTCCGGCTGCCCACCACGGCCCCGCCCGCCTTTGAGGGGCACGCCTGGCATTCTGCCCCCATTCCAGCAGCCACTCTGCTCCCGGCTGCGGGCGCTGGCGGCCAAACAGAGCGGGTGCCCCCGGGGCTGGCGTCCTCCGGCTGGCCTCCCTCTCCACCTGCGCTTGTGCGTGTCCTTTACAGATGGACAAGTTCTACAGGCAGATCCTTCCCAACTTCCAGGGCATACAAGTGACTCGGCTGAGGTGAGCCTGGCGCTTGGGGCATGGCCAGGGGCACGGGTTTGGGTCTGAGGCCAGAGGGGAGGGTCCCAACGGCCCCCCAGCCCCTGGAGCACCCTTGAGGTGCGGACCCCCCACGTGGCCGACACCTCCCCAACACACGCCCTCGAGCACAAGCCGTTCCCCGGCTCTGTGGGCGCCTCCCCTGCAGGAAGCGCGGCCGAATGGCTTCCCAGGGGCCGGCCCGCCCGCCGGTCACTCGGCTCAGTGGCTCCCTTCCCGCCTCTCCTCCTCCCTAGCAAGGGCAGCGTTATCGTGGACCACGAGGTTCTCTTCTTCACGCCCGTCTCCGGCTTCAACGCTTCTTACAACCGCAGCTTCCATTCCCTCCAGGACCGCCTGCAAAAGGAACGCTGCAGTGAGTCAGTCCCTCTCTCCTGATGCCCCCTGCTGGCACATGCCCCCTTCGGGCAGGCGGGGGTGCTGGCAGCCCTAGCACCAACCCAGCCACAGGGGCCGTGGGCCCGATCCGGCTCCTTCCATCCCTGCCCTGGGTGACGTGGGGGGGCTGTGGGGGGGAAGGCTGCTCCTGAAAACTGCTCGGGGTGGGGGTGGGGGGTGTCCCTGTCTGCACCTGCTGGGGACTTAGTCCTGTTGGAGCAACTTTGGCATGAGCATTGGGTCGGGTGCCTCTCTGGGTTGCCAACGCTCCAGGGCCCTCCCGGTCCACCTTCAGGTGTGGGCAGAAGAGCCTCCCCCGGGGCAGATGGGTGGGAGGTCGGGGGGAACGGGCGAAAGGGCGGGGGGGGGCTTGGCCCTCAGGGCAGCTGGCATGCTCCGTCTGCCACAGGAGGGGAGGGGGAAGGAAGGCCTCGGCCTTTTATCGTCCCACGGCCGGTGGTTTCTCCCCCACAGAGATGGGTGTTGAAAAGTTGCCGGGGGGGGGAGGCCACCTGTGGGTGGGGCATTTCCTGCCACCCTGCTGGGACGCTGGGGTGTGTGTGTGTGTGTGTGAGAGAGAGAGAGGTCCCGGCACGCGCTCTCGCGTAGTCTCGGCCTTTGCGGGACTGGGGGCTTCCACTTCCTCTCTCCTCTTCCAGGTGTCTCGTGGACTTTTTGCAGCAGCCTGCTGGAGCCAGTGTACCCGAGCCCTGAAGGTGAGGGTGGGAGCCGGGGTGGAGGGGTGGGGGGCATCCCTGGGGGCAGTTGGCTTTGCACGAGGGAGAAAGGGTGGTCTCCCCCGGGAGCACAGGGGCGTCCCACTGAGGCGGAGTGGGCCCACGGCATCGGATCTGTTAACAGCGCCCTTCTGGGGAGGCTGGAACAGTGTGGGGGGGGACAGAGCGGGGGGCACAGACCCTGGGCAGGTGGGAGGCTTGGTGTGGGGGTGGGGCAGGAAAGAGCCGGAGGTCGGTGAGGCTGTTGCAGCCTCCAGTTTGGCCAAGGAGGGGCTCTGGCCACGCAAGGCGCAGGAAGACATCGAGGGGGCAGGGGTGACGGGTGACGGGTGGGGGTGGCAAGGACGTGTCAGGAAGTGCCGCCAATTCCCTCCCCCACCCTCCAGACCTGTCAAGGGCCTGCAAGAACGAGCGGGTGCCGAAGGAATTCCAGCGCTACTACCAGCTGTACCAGGACGGCAACCAGGCCTTGTGCGTCTCCGTCTGCAGCTCCTTCCACAAGGAGCGCTTCAACTGCACGCATGGAAGCTGCCAGATCAGGACCAGCGGGCCCGCTTGCTAGTGAGTAGCGCCCCCCCCTTCTCTCCCCGTTGCTGGGTCACGCCAGCTGCACGGGTGACAGGCTCCGGTGGGGCAGCCCTGTTGGTCTGAAGCGGCAGAACCACGTCCGAGTCCAGCTGGGCACCTCGCAGGCCCACGGAGTTGAGTTCTGGGTCTTGGGCTCTCGGGGGCAGGCACACAGGCGAAGTGGGCGCGTGCACCCGAAAGCTTCTACCCAGAATTCAACTCTGTTGGCCTTCAAGGTGCCCGCCTGGGCTCGGATCACACCTTGAGTCTTTCTGAAGCCCCCTCCTGTGCTCACCCGAGCTCTGGGGCAGGCGTCTGCTCGTCCCAGTCCGCTGGGGGGGTGTATGTGTGTGCCGGGGCACAGGAGATCCCATTTGGGGCCATGCTGGGCATGATGAACACCCCCCCCCCGGGTGTCTCCCCGCCGTGGTGGTTGGACAGATGTCTTGGAGGGCAATCCTGACCAGGTGCTTGGTTTGACCCTGGGCAGATTCCACTCCTGAAATTAGAGTATAGGAGTTAGGACTGCAGAGGAGGAGTGAGGAGACCTGGGTTCAAATCCCTGTGCAGCCATAATGCTCCCTGGGGGACCAGTCCCGTTCAGTGTAGCCTACCTTGTAGGCAGAGGTTTCATAATCAATGCCTCCCTTGGCAATGGATGGGCTGAGCCAGGCTGGGCTGTTCTCACGGGCTCTGCGTGGGACTGCCCTTGAAGGCACCTCAGACCCCCCCGCAGCCAAGGGCGGTCAGGAACGTGGGCTGACCCCGGGGTGCCCGGCTCCTCGTGAGTTTCCAGGCAGCATTCAAAGTGGTTGGGTGTGGCCCCCGAAGCCCTCCTGGGCCCGGGGCCCGCTCCCTCCCCTGCTTGGCTCTGGCAGCTCCAGGCATCCGAAGGGCGACAGGTCCGGGTGTTTCTTGGGGTGGCCTTGCGGGGTCTGGGTGATAAGTGACCTGAGGCTGCGCTGGTGTGGAATGGGCCCGTCTCTGGAGCACTTGCTGGATGGGTTTTTTTTTTAAATTTTCACACTCTGTCTTGAGAAAGGGAACCAGGCTCGAGTCCCGTCCCCCCTTGAAGACCAACAAAATTTCACTCCAGGTATGAGCTCCCGTGGGCAGGCACACACAACAGCCTGGACCCAGAATAAAATTTTGTGGGTCTTCAAGGTGCCCAACTGGACCCAAAGGTGGTTCGGCTGCTTCAGGTCAACACGGCTGACCCACCTGAAAGTGTCTGGAGAAAGCCCGGCTGGAAATGAAGAACTAAGTTGGGAGGAAGCGTCTCATGCTAGGAACCGGCCTTCATTTAGGTTCTGCGCTTGGGTGTCAACAGCGCTCCCTCGAAGCCATGGAGCCTTGTGAGCAAAAATCCTACTTTGTGAGCTCCTGGCATTAAGGTTGTGGCCGAGCGATTCGGCTGCCGCATAGATTAGTTTGCTCTGGACCCACTTCCTTCCTGGGCTGAGACAAAAATGTGTGAGCCAGAGGCTAAAAATCTGTGAGCTAGCTCACACTAACTTGGCTTAGAGGGAACACTGGGTGTAAATTGAGTGAAAGGGCTCCCCAGGTCAGAAGACCCCCCCGGGATTCAAAGCAGCACGATCCCGACCACTTCCCGGTCTTGCCTTCTCAAGAGCGAAATGGGCGGCGGCTTGGGGACACTCCCTCTGTCTAGCTCCAGTGGTTCGGAGCATCTAAAGAATGAAGTTCCTTGCTGGGGAAAAGAATTCTCTGGCCGCTAGACCCCCCCCCTTGCTCCTCCCCACCCAGGGAAGGCAGGCGCCCGGGTCCCGTCCCCTGCAGGCCTCCGTCCGCTCCCACGAGTAACCCGGTGTCCTTCCTCCCCCAGCTGCGAGCAGTCGGACTCTTACTGGTACGTGGGCGGGCACTGCGAGCAGGGCATCAGCAAAGTGGGGGTGGCCGTGGGGGTGGCGCTGGGCCTGGCCGTCCTCCTCCTGGTGATCCTCATCTTGGCCGTGCTGCTCTGCTGGAGGCGATGCCGTCGGAGGGAGAAGGACCACAGGTAGGCGGGCAGGTGGGGAGGTGGGGAAGGCTGTCCTCCGTTCCCACCGGACGGCAGCTGTGCCCGGCCACAACTTGGGCAGGTCCTGGAGCCGGGGGGCGGGGGGGGGTGAGCCTCCTGGGTTTCCTGGAACCCACTGACGCCTCTGGCTAGGAAGCCTCCCTTCAGCACCAAGTGCACCTCTGCGAATGGGTGCTTGTTGCAGGCCCTTGGGGGGCAGTGGCACTTGGCTTGCTCACTTGAGCCACCTACAGCTGTCAGCCACATCAGCTGCCTTTTAGCCGGGGCCCCTGTGCAGACGGGTGTGCATGTAAATGTGCCCAGCAAGCAACGTCTACCGCTGTGCGATGTCTGCATGGATGGTTGTAACCTAGCATCAGCCTCCCATGATGTGGGATGGGTGGGGAACAGCTATTGAGGGAGGCCAGCCTGCGGGGGGTGGGGGGAGGCCTGGAGAGCTCCCAGAGTCACCACAGACCTCCGGGCTACAGAGACCAGGTTCCCCTGGAGAAAATGGCAGCTTTGGGGGGGGGGGCATCTCGGCCCATATACCCTGGCAGAGGTCCGTCCTCTCCTCTCCCCTCCCTTCCCCAAACCTTTCTGGATCTCTCGTAATGTCACAGCCTGGGGGGGGGGCACCCGAGGCGATGCCCGGGGCCCGTCCAATATCCCTGTCGATGCTCCTTGCGCAGGCTGATGGGCCCTCGTGATGAAGAGAATCTGTACGAGAACGAGTCCAACGCGGGCCCTCGAGGCCTCCTGGGGCGGAACCCAGAGGCCAGCGGTGTGCCAGGTACTGACGGGCGGGGGGCGGGGGGGCGGGCATTGTGTGGGGCCGAGGGGGCCCTTCCGCTCACTTTTCCCTGGCAGAAGGGCCTCCCTCGAGGCCGGAGCTCTGAGCCGCTTGCGCCAGGGGAGGGGCTCCTCGGTCCAGGCCGAGTGGCCAAGCAGAACCTTTGTTTCTGAGCAGGCTTTGGTTTGAAAAGCTGCGAGGGCAAGGGAGAGAGCGAAAGCGAGTGAAAAGCCAAGAGCAGCCCCTCTCCTCCTCCTCCTCCCTCCTCCTCCTCCTCCTCCTCCTCCTGCTCCTGCTTTGGGGGGAGAGGCCGAGGGCGAGGGGGTGGCTGCAGCATTTCCCGCACTGCAGGGAGAGCGCAAAGCCTGATTAATGGCCCCATTAGCACGGCGGGGAGCGGCACTCGCCTGGCTGTGCCCCGCTGGGCCCAGCAGCCCCCCCCCCCCAACTCTTCCCGAAACCACTTGCCGTTTCACAAGCACACTTTGTCAACACTGAAAGGAACGCTTTCCCCCGCGACAACTTGTGGCACCAGAAAAACTAAATCTGTGTGGAGTCGGCAGCCGGCGTTTTCCATTGTTTTTGGGACCCACAGCCGGCTTCCTGTGCCTCGATGGCTGTCCAGGAGCGGGGGGGGCTTCCCCACAGATGACATGTTTGTACAATAACAAGCTGTGTGGAGAAAGTGTGTGTGTGTGGGAGACCTTTTTCTCCTCCTCCGTGGGCACCCGGGGCGTGAAGCTGATGTGGCCGGACAAGTCCCACTGCCCACCGTTTGGGCCGGAGGAGGGCCACACGCTCCCGTGGCTCTCCTAGACTGCACAGGGCAAGAGGAGGCGCCCCTGCCGCAATGGCTCAGTGGAGCCCCCATGTTCACAGGCAGTATACCCTGGAATGTCAAGCCTCCTCCAGTGTGGCATTTTACACCCTTCCAACCCCCCCCCCCAAGCGCCAGCTCTGTCAGGTTAGCCCCGGCCCTGTCACCCCGCACAACGAGGCGTCTGCCCGGCCAGCTTGGGGCCGAGGGGAGGAGAAGCCCCACTGCACCGCACGGCCCCCTCCTGGAGGCCGGCCAGCTCCCGGAGAAGAAGCCTGGCCTGGCCTGGCCCAGCCCGGCGGGGGTCAGGGTCAGGGCTGCTCCCCCGGAGAGGGCGGCTGCGGCAGAGGTGGGGAGAACGGGCACCCCGCAGGCAGTGCTGGCAACAGAGACTCTGCCGCTGCCACTGCTGCCCAGGACTGGCATCGGCACCTCCCAGGGTGGCCTGGGCTCCCAGCAGGCGGGTAGGGTCTGCCAAGCGTCCAGGTGTGAAACGTTTCCCGGGGCTGGTCTCCAAGAGGCTCCAGGGTCTGCTGCGGCCACCTAGGTCTGGCGGGGGCCCCTGCGGGGTGAGCCGGGCTTCCGGTCTGCTGGGGCAAGGCTCTCCTTTGGGCCCCGCCCCTGGCCACCCCCCTTGCCATCCTCTGCCCCCTTTCTCCCGTGCAGGGTCGGAGGGTGGTGGCGGCAGTGACCAGACTTCCTCCTCCTCCTCAAGCCAGGGGTCCTTCCGGCCCCGCCTGGACAAAGTGGACACCTCTCTCCAGGTAGGGGGGCCTGGCGGGGAATCCGGGGGTGGGTGGGGAGACGGTGGGCGTGTCCGTGGTGGCTCCGGCTGACCGGCGGCTCCTGCCTCCTCTGCTCTGCTCTTCTCTCCCGCTGCTGCAGACGAGGATCGCCCGGCCCCAGCTGACCCGGCTGTGATGAGACCAGGGTGGTGGTGTCAGGCCGCACGCTGGAAGCCACGCGTGGTCTGCACAGGTCTCGCCCTCGGGGGCCCAGGGAGGCAGTGGGGCCAGCATGATGGGGGGCTGCTGTGCTGCAGGGCAGTGGGATGCTGCCTGCCCCTCGGAGGCCCGTGATTCTCTCCTGCTGGCGCTGGGAGGAAGAGGCGCCTGCAGGCATTCGGGACGCCGAGACGGAGAGGGCAGGAGGCCTCACCGGGGACGACGGGTGCTGCCCTCCACACGGCTTGTGGGGCTCCGGCACGCCCTCCCAAGGCTGGCCATCGTGAGGTTCTACTTTTGCACAAGGCTCACAGCCTCTGCAGGCCAGGGACTGCGGCTCGCACTTTACCAAAGGTCTTCCCCACCTTTCCTTCCTCAGCCGGCCCCCTTCCACCCAGTCCTCCCCCCCATATCCTGCCTTGCTCTTCCCTCCCTCCAAAATGCCCCACGGTCCTCCTCCGGCGCGGCATCCGGAACAGTGCCCACCTGGGGGAGACGTGGTGGCAGCAGAGGGGCTGGCGATGGGGGAACCGAGGGGGGAGGGGCTGCTGCCTGGCGCTGGCCGCGGCGGCTCCCTTTGTGGCCGGGGTGGGGGCCAAGCGGTGACACCCACAAGAGACTCGGTGCAAAGGGGGAGTGGGTGGTGGGCGTCTTGGGTGAGGGACGTGTGGGCATGGGGGACTTTCCTGGGACCTGCCCAGCGTGTCTCTTGTCCTGAGTGGGCCTGGGCCCCCGCCTCTCCCCGGCCCCTCCCATGCGTTGCTTTTGCAGGTCAAGGGCACCCCTCCCCTCCCCGCCAGCCTTCTTCTGATCAAACATCCAGAGTGACAAATTAGCATTAAACGCAGCAACCGAGTTCAACATTCTCATGTGCCACACCAATCATTAAAAATAGAGAGAGAGCTATATTTATTTGTATGTATGGAATAATATATGCAGGCTATGTGCACACGCCTATCTTGTTGTTAATCTTCTTGTTAAGGTAAAATGAATAAAACCATTTTGGGAAAAAAATATGGATCCTTTCATTGGTGCTGTTGCTTTGTGGCGGTGGTGGGGGAGGCGGGGAAGATCCGCCCTGTCTTGTGGGCCTCTGACTTGGGGAGGGGGTGCCCCACCCCACCGCCCACCCCCGGTGAAGGCAGCTCCACTGGGAACCCCCGGGGCTGAGGGACGCTGAGCTGTCCCCCCCCCCCCGCACACACACACACACACACACGGCTGCAGGGTTGCGGTCTCTGTTCAGGGCTGGTTCAACAGGCCTGGCTGTGCCAGGCGGCTGCCCAGAGAGTCTCTTGAAGGCCCCTCGGAGGATCCTGACTCTCTGCCCAGCCCACAGGTCCTGCCTGGCCCCTGGCCTGGGTGTTTGGGAGGGTCTTGCCATGGGGCCCGCCAGGTCTGTTCCCGTCAGATATTCTGGAACAAACGGTACGAATGAAAATGAGGAGAGGGTTAGAAAAGCACGGGAGCGGAACAGGGTGGATGTGCCTGAGCACCCAGGAGTCAGGACCCCCCCCCGGTCCCTCGAGGTCAGTATTGTCCGCTCAGACTGGCAGCCGCTCTCCAGGGGGGCGGGGGAAGGTCTTCCCCATCACCGGCTGCCTGGTCCTTTTGAGCTGGAGATGCTGCCGTTGCCAGGGGTTGGATCGGCTCAGGCAGCTGATCCCAGTAGAAACAGAGCAGGGAAAGAAAGAGAGAAACGTCCTCCCCCTCCCCCCCATGCCTCCTGAATAAGGCAATCCCAGTGGCTGCATCTACAAGGGAAGAAACTATTATTTTACTTATTCCAACAACTTCATTTATAGTCTGCCCTTTGCACTGTGATGCAGGAAAACGCTGCAGAACAGGCCAGTATAACACATACAACAAGTCAAGCAATAAAAGGGGATAATAAAACTAGAGAACAATGAACTAAGGAGAGGGTGTAATTCCCCCCCCGCCCCCCGTGGGAAGGAAAGGCAGCCTGAGTTAGCCCCTAACCCTAACCCTTGGAAGGGAGACCAGTGAGGAAGACTCTGCAGAGGAAGCCCCCCCCCAGGCCAAGCCCCTCTGCTGAATCACTCGCCCTTGCAAGCCCCTTGCTGGGGGCCGCCAGAAGCCAGTAATCCCTCCCATGAATGACTCGTTTTGGAAGAGCTGCATGAAATCTTTCACTGACAAGAGGAGCTGCCGCCCTCCTCCCTTTAAGGGACACCTGGGAGCAACGGCCAGGTGCAGCTGGAGTGGGCAGAAACACGGGGGGGGGCTGCTGAGGAGCTCCCACGCAGGGTGCCATCTAGCGGCTCAGGGCTCCTGCCCGCCAGACTCACCCTGAGGAAGGTCAGCGCAGACGCGCGTTTGGCCCTGGCAGCAAGAAACCCGCCTGCTCCTGCCTCCTGGTTTTCTCACCAGCCGGTGGAGCTGAGGGAAGGAAAGGCAAACAGGAGAAGACATAAGAACATGAGAACATCAGAGAAGCCAATGCTGGATCAGGCCAATGGCCCCTCCAGTTCAACACTCTGGGTCACACAGTGACCAAAAATACCAGGTGCCATCAGGAGGTCCAGCAGTGGGGCCAGGACACTAGAAGCCCTCCCACTGTTGACACCCCCCCCAAGCACCAAGAATATGGAGCATCCCTGACCTCAGAGTCCCTATCTATGCCTTGTGGCTAATAGCCACTGATGGACTTCTGCTCCATATGCTTGTCTAATTCCCTCTTGAAGCAGTGAATTCCACGTGTTAATCACTCTTTGAGTGAAGAAGGACTTCCTTTTATCTGTTCTAACCCGACTGCTCAGCAACTTCTTGGAGAGCCCACGAGTTCTTGTCTTGTGAAAAGGGGAGAAAAATACCTCTTTCTCTACCTGTTCTACCCCATGTATAATCTTATAAACCTCGATCATGTCACCCCTCAGCCATCACTTCTCCAGGCTAAAGACAGGGACACCCGCCCCCCCGCCCCGTGCTGGCCTGGGGAAGCAGTCTGGTCTCACAGCTCCCTCCTGACGCCTGCCCACCCCACCCAGGGGCCTCGGAGCAGCGTGGCACAGAGCAGGGGTTCGATTCCAGGAAGCTCCTTGCCCTGTGTATCCCGGGAGGTTCCCACGGCCACCATTAGGAGAGAAGCGTCTTAATTCTGAATTGACTGATCAGGCCAGCCTCCCTTCTAGTGCGACAACACTGGGCAGCCTGCTGCCAGTCTGCCTGCTTGTTCCTCCTCGGGGCGCCCAGCGAGAGTGTGGGGGCCCGCGAGAAGGTGCATTGGCCAAGCCCGCTGCGAAGGACCGGACTCGCAAGAGCCTCCTGTTCCTTCTGGTTGGCTCTCAGGAGGCTGGGAAGCCCCTGCAGTGATTCCAGGTCTTTGCTTGGCACTGTCCGCCCTTCCCCTCGCTCCTCACAGATGCCAAAATTAGGCTGCAGCGACACGGGAGGCTTGGCGCGATCTGGCAGTGCCTCTATTTGCGGCAGTTTAAATAGTTGTGGGGTTTTGACCAGTCATCCCACCTTGAACCGGCTTCACTGCGCGCTCGCCCCGTGGCCGGTGGTTTGGATGGTTGTGGCATTCTTTCTCTTTCCCTTTTGTCTTCCACCCGTGGGCCTAAGCGTGGACCCGAAGCTCCAGCCACAACCCCTCTGCCAGGTGCGCCAGCCTCTCCCTGCCTCCTTCCCTCAGCCTCTCTTCCGTGGAATACGTGGGGGGGGAGGTTAAAGTGCCGATTTACATGAGAGTAGCCCCATCCAGTGCACTGACCCTTGCGTCAGTCATGGGGCTCCCTCAGGCTCTGATGCAGAAACAGGAGAGAGGGGCTTGGGGGGGGATTTGTCACTTGAAAACAGCTCCCCAGGGGCGATTGTGCACTTTTGCTGCCGGATCCCAAAACAAATGAAACAAACCAAAGGAGGCGGAAACGGAAGGGAAAGTCCAGACTTCCCAAACAGCTTGACTTTGCAGCAGGGGATTCAGAAATCAGGAAATGTGGGGTGGAAACGCCGGCATCGGACTTCCCCGGGTGCCCGATCACTCTGCTTCCAAAGGGGGGGGGGTGCACACGGGGTGCCAGTGACTGGGGCACGGAAGGGAGATGCTGTCATCTGATCGTGCTCTTTAAATCCGCAAAGGTAACCCTGCTAAACTGCTTGTGTGACGGCAGCCTAGGTGTGGAAAATGCTGCCATCAGCAACCCTGAGAGTGTTTCCGCTAAACAGAGTTGTATACCTGGTACATTCTGTACCTGCAGTGATGTTTAGAGACCTCGCCCGGTTGCTGTGCACCCTGCTAAATTCCTACAAGTGATCTATACCAATTTCACAATTCCCAGCTATTGCATTCCAGGGTTGGCGAGCTTGCCAGCTGCCCCTCCCTGTTAGCACACTTAGCTTAAAACCCTGTGTGTTTCCAGAGACCAGGCTTAAAGCATTTAAAGCATAACAATGTTTAATAAATGAATAAAAAGAATACACGTGGTCCATTTAAGCATTCAGGCTGAGCAAGGGTAGAACAAAAGGCGAAACTATGTAGTTCCCCCTTTCCCTGCATTCAGTGTTTTATCAGGAAAAGCGAGCTTTACTTGACGTTGCAGTAGTTTAAAGCTCACCATCGCCTGAGTTCTCACGGTTGGGACTCATCCCCATTGTCTCTTGCCGTGTGGACAAGGGGGACTCCCTAGGTGACCGCTTAGCCCTGCATGGCCCTGCATGGCATGTGGCTCCCTTGTCAGAACAGAAGCCACGGAAGATAGCAAGACGGCTTCTTCTCTCAGTCCAGAGAACACACCCTGAGAGTCCATCACGCCCTGGAGTCACTCGGATGAATTCCAGCCCTGCGAGTGTTTCCAGAGACCAGGCTTAGAGGAGCATTCGGAACAGAGCAATGGATGTCACCTCCCAGCAGGCTGTGGGCTGGTAAACAATTGTCCTGCTTTGGCCAAGTTCATTAGCATAACCAAGAGCTTGAGTGCTCTTTGCTTGGTGCTGGATGGCTCCTTCCCTTCACTCAGTCCTTTTGGCCAGGGATGAGTTTCCAGTGGATTTCTGAGCATGGACAGAGTGTTTTTCCAATGATTGAAATCTTGGAGAGAATTCTTGGCTGGGGGGCATTTCTGGACACATACATACTAAAAACAAAGGTGATTGGGAAAGATCTATAGACAGGTGGAATCTGTCAGGTGTAAAATCAAGTAGATCCAGTCATTCTTGCACAAAGAAAGGTTTATTAGGATTAACTTGCTAAAACCCACAGTAGGAGGTCATTGTCAGGAATGGGGAGCAAAGCAGAGCCGGCTAACTTATATTGTGATGCAATGAAGCGCCTAGCGAATAAAACTTGAGCACTCGCGCGGGAACTCCCGGCGGGAGAAATACTTCATAAGCGGGAGACTACTCCCCCCTCCCCTTGCCTTCCCAGGACTGGAAAATTCTCAGCGAAACAAGAATAGTCCAAAGCCTACATTCAAGGCCACCGTGATAAGGAAAAGCGGCAGGGAAGAAGCTCCCACGTTTCAGGCTGCATAGCTACGCAAGCGCAAAGCGGGGTAGAAACATAACACAATGGATGCAGTGAGAAACATCAAAGACATCATTTTCTGACATTCTGCCCCTCCCAAAACTCCACCCACCCACCACTCAGGAAGGAGCGAATAGGGGCCCCCAGGTTTATCAGGGTATCGAGCGTGAAAGTTTCTAAGGTGATCAGGTGCATTGATATCAGAAACTTTCACCCATTCCCTGTATTGGGGCCCAAAGTGTACCCATTGCACCAGGTACATAAGTTGTCCACGAAGTATCTTAGAGTCCAAAACATCAGCGATCTCATAGTGCTCTTCACCGTCAACCATCAGAGGGGGGAGGATCCAACGTCTCAGGATGCTCTTTAGTTGGGGGAAAGGCCGGCTTGAGAAGGCTGTAATGGAAAATTGGATGTATTGCTTTAAGAGACTTAGGCAAGTCTAGTTGTACAGTTACTTGATTCACACATCTTAGCACTCGGAAAGGACCAATATATTTCCACGCCAATTTTCTGGATTGTTGCGCTAGTCTTAGATTCTTAGTCGAGAGATAGACAGAGTCTCCCGGTTGTAAGTTCCATCCCCCGGCCCGTTTCTTATCTGCTTGTTTTTTATATTGTGCCTTGGCCTCATTCAAAGTCTCGATAATTAGGGGCCAGGAGTCACGGAGAGTTTGACACCATGTCGAGGCTTTCCCACCAGTCTCCCCAGGTTTTAAGAAAGGAAGAGGGGGCTGTCATAGCCCATGGCAGCTTTGAATGGTGACATTTTCGTGGAAGCATGCCATGAATTGTTGTAAGCAAACTCCGCCAATGGCAACAAATCTACCCAATTGTCTTGTTGATAATTAGAAAAACACCTTAGATATTGTTCTAACGTCTGGTTCACTCTCTCCGTCTGGCCATCAGTCTCAGGGTGATAGGCAGTACTAAGCGCACGTTCAATACCCATTAGAGTCATTAGCTCAGACCAAAATTTGGAAACAAATGGAACCCCCTGTCGGAAACGATCTTGAGGGGCAATGCATGCAATTTGGCAATGTGTTGAATGAATGCTTTGGCCAGGCCTTTTGCTGTCGGCATACTGGGGAACGGTATGAAGTGGGCTTGCTTAGAGAATAGGTCCACTACCACCCAAATAACAGTCATATGTTTAGAGGGGGAAGATCAGTGATAAAATCCATAGAGATTACTTCCCAGGGTCTGCTCGGGGTGGGTAGTGGTTGTAGGAGGCCTGGAGGTTTTCCTGGTCTGGCTTTACAACGATTACACGTTGGGCAGGACTGTATATAACGAGACAACTCTTGCTTCATTCTGGGCCACCAGAAGCTCCGTTGCAGAAGCCTTAAGGATTTTACATATCCAAAGTGTCCCGCAGCTTTTGAATCATGAACTGTGCGCAAAACCTGGGCTCGGGTAGCTTCTGGAACAAACATTTTATTTCCCTTGTACCAGCAGCCATTAGGATCACACTTTACATCATCCCTGGCTTGTAACTCACTCGTCTCTGGTGGGGTGATGTCAGATAAAAACTGCTTTTCCCAATTCAATGTCTGGATGTGACTTATAGGTGCCTGTTTAGCTTTACGGGTTACAACTGCACCAACTAATTGTTCCGGGGTGAACATAGATTCCCGAACTTCGACCCTCTTAGAAAAATGCTGAGGAAGGCGAGAGAGAGCGTCCGCTAAATGGTTGGCTTTCCCTGGGAAGTGGTGCAGGGTAAACTGAAATTTGGAGAAAAACTCAGCCCACCGGAACTGTTTGGCATTTAGATTCCGGGGTTTTCGCAATACCTCAAGATTTTTATGATCAGTCCAGATTTCAAAAGGTATTCGGGACCCCTCTAACCAATGTCTCCATGTGATCAAGGCTAAACGGATAGACGCTGCTTCCTTATCCCAAATGGGCCAGAATCTTTCTGTGTCATTAAATTTTCTCGACACATAAGCCAGGGGTTGTAGTTGCTTTTGAGCATTCTCTTGCAAAATCACCCCACCCATAGCAGTGTCTGATGCGTCTACTTGCACTACGAATTTCTTTGTTTCATCAGGGTGGGCTAGTATGGGCTCAGACGTGAACAATCTTTTAAGTTGTTCAAACGCTTGCTGACACTGCGGAGTCCAGTCCAACGGGGCTCCTGGGACCGAAGCCTTAGATCCCCTCCCCTTGGTTTTTAAAAGTTCCGTGAGGGGAAGGGCTACTTGGGCGAAGTGTGGCAGGAATTGACGGTAAAAGTTGGCGAAGCCGAGAAAACTTTGGAGCTGGCGCCTGGTTTTGGGGGTTCCCATCTTAAAACGTCCTGGACCTTTTTTGGGTCCATCTCCAACCCCGCGGAGGATATGCGGTATCCCAAAAAGTCAATGCTCTCTTGGTGAAATTCACATTTTGACAGCTTAACAAACAGTTTGTGTTCTAAAAGCTTTTCCAATACCTTCCGCATAAGGGTAGTGTGGGATTCTTGATCCGGGGTATAGACCAAGATATCATCTAAATAAACAACCACTCCTTTGAATAAATAGGGGTGTAACACTTCATTGATTAAGTTCATGAAGACCCCTGGTGCCCCTTGTAACCCGAAGGGCATCACCCGGTATTCAAATTGCCCCAGCGGGGTATTAAATGCAGTCTTGTATTCATCCCCCTCTCTAATACGAACCCGAAAATAGGCATCTCTTAAGTCCAGTTTAGAGAACACTTTCCCTTTCGCCACCTCAGCCAGTAGGTCTTTGATGAGGGGCATCGGGTAGGCATTGGTAGCAGACACTGCGTTAAGTCCCCGGTAATCCGTGCAGAGTCTGAGCCCCCCATCCTTTTTTTTACAAAATAAGACAGGTGCTGCAAAAGGGGATGATGCTGGCCGAATGAATCCACGGGCCAGGTTTTTATCAATAAATCGGCGAAGTTCCTCCTTTTCACTTGGACTCATGGCATAAATTTTCCCTTTTGGTAACTTTTGACCCGGAAGGATCTCAATTGCACAGTCGGAGTTACGATGGGGGGGCAATTCATCTGCTTCCTCCTCCTCAAACACCCGGGTTATATATTGGTAATCCTCAGGGATGCGGTTAAGTTCCTCCGTTGCCAAACAAGCTCGTGGAGGTTCATTGCATGGGGGATTTCCCCACCCGGGGTCCCAGTTGTGATCTGTACATTTTGGGGAGATAAACTGTACCTCCCCTTCTTCCCATAAAATATACGGGTTATGTCCATGTAACCAGGGGCTACCCAATACCAAAGGAAATTGGGCTTGCGGAGCTATTACGAATGAGCGTAGCTCCCAGTGGTCACCAATGCCTATTCTTAAAGGAACAGTCTCAAATTGGCATGGCTTTTTCATCGGAGACCCATCCATCTGTGTGAAAGTTATTGGGTCTTTCAGGTGAACCACAGCTGCCTCCAACCCCATAACCATAGAAGGGTTTATGAGATCCCTCCCGCACCCTGAGTCAATGAGAGCCCGGACCCGAATGTGAGTCATCATTGCTGGGTTCATCACCAAAACAGTCACAAAGAAGAGAGAGGGGTAGTTGCTCACCATTTTAGGCGCCTCTGGTGTTGGGTCCTGCTGTGTAGCGCCGTTCACCAACAGGACCATCTCATTTCCCTGCATCTCACTCTCCTCCTCTAGCATCAAGGTATCCACTTGGTCAGGGCTAGCAAACAGAGCCCGTGTGTTGCGCGGTTTGGCGGTACCTTTTCTCGGGGTAGAGGTTGCCCACCTTCTAGGCTCTTCTTGTGGTAGAGCTCTATTGGGATCCCTTTTCGGGCAGGCAGCGGCGAAATGCCCTTTCTCCCCACATCGCAGGCAGAGCCCCTGTCGCATACGCTGGTCCCTCAAGCCACTTGGGGTGGAAGTTGGTTTGGGTCTGGCCTGGCCCGCCGCAACACTTGGACGATTGTTACCCAAGGATAGATCCAGCTTCATCATTTGCAAGCGACTTTCGGCCTTCTCGGCTTCCTCCATCCACCCCTGGAGGGTACGAGGTTGTTGAGAGCTGAGAACATTATTGCGGACGTCAACTGCCAGTCCCATTCTATATTGTTGGGCCAACACCGCATCAGTCCAGTCTCGAATTTTTACAGCATGCCTTTGAAACTCCCTGGAGTACTCCCGCACTGAGAGTTTGCCTTGTCTGGAAGTGCGGAGGAAGGCTTCAGCTTTTGGGCCGCCCCGGATCTTCAAAACGGTTTCTCAAAGCCCACATGAAGTCATCCACATTCCCCAACTCCTCCGCCTCCAGATCATGAAGGGCTACATACCAGCTAGTAGCACTCCCCCGGAACCTGGATGCAATAAACTCCACCTGCTGTTCTTCATCTGGGAATACATAGCCCCATCTTTGTACAAATTTTCCAACTTGTAATATGAAAAAGGACACAGTCTCTGGATCTCCATCAAAAGTGATCTCAAGCATGTCTTTGGGGCGGATTACCGGGGGGCCGGCGCCATGATCGGTACCGGCTGCATGAGGGGTGCTGGAGCCGGAGGCTGAGGTGGAGGCACAACTGGCGGCTGGACAGGTCCTGGTGGCCCTGGCCCTGCTCCCGGTACTGGGGCTACTACTGGAGGTGGGGCTGGTGCTGGCTGGCCCGGCCCTGGCCCTGGTGGCGCGGGTTGGCCTGGCCCTGGCCCTGGGGCCGCTGGTTGGCCCGGCCCTGGACCCGGCGGTACTGGTTGGCCTGGCCCCGGGCCCGGAGGAGGAGGAGGTGGCCTACCCGGCACCAACGGTGGCGCCGGGGCTGGAGCCGGTGCAGGGGCAGGTCTGGGTTGTGTCAGCGGATGGGCTCTAATAGCTTGGTCCATCATCTGGGGTAGGGACTGCATTAGTTTACTCATATCCCTTACCAGCCGTCGGGTATCCTCCTGGATAGAATCCATGCGGGCATCAGTGTCCTGGCTGGACCCCGTTCTGGGAGATCCCCGGGACACCCGCCCTTGGGGAAGACCAAAACTACCTCTGGGATCCAGGAGGCTGTCACGGCTCTGGCTTCCCGGCATAGTCCAAGTGGTCTGGGTAGTGTCCAGCAGGTTCTTAGTCCAATCGCGCGATCTGCGAAATGTCACCCCTTTATCCCAGGGTGTTGGGACTCCTGGCACATAGGTTCGTGGAACCGCACCACCCTGACTTGGTATCAGCCCGGCCGGGCTGTAGATCGGGAGTGCGTACGTGGCTCCAATTGTGCCAATCGATGGTGGGGTAGCCAACACGGCTGCTGAATAGGCAGTTGGTGTCGGCACCACTGTAGTTGTAGTCACAGGAACCACGGTGGTAGTCGGAATGGTAACCACTGGAGCAGCCACAGAGGTAACGGGAGCCGTGGCTCCCAAGGCAGTAGTCACTGGAACGACACCTGTGGCTCCCGCCGTAGTGATCGTTGGAACTGTCCCGGCGGCTCCCGAGGTGGTAATCAACGGGACTGCGCCCGGGGCTCCCTTTCCCGCCCCGCTCATCGTGGTGGATGGCGGTCGTCGACGGTGAGGGAAAGATGTGATTCCTGACAATTTCTGTCAGGTGTAAAATCAAGTAGATCCAGTCATTCTTGCACAAAGAAAGGTTTATTAGGATTAACTTGCTAAAACCCACAGTAGGAGGTCATTGTCAGGAATGGGGAGCAAAGCAGAGCCGGCTAACTTATATTGTGATGCAATGAAGCGCCTAGCGAATAAAACTTGAGCACTCGCGCGGGAACTCCCGGCGGGAGAAATACTTCATAAGCGGGAGACTACTCCCCCCTCCCCTTGCCTTCCCAGGACTGGAAAATTCTCAGCGAAACAAGAATAGTCCAAAGCCTACATTCAAGGCCACCGTGATAAGGAAAAGCGGCAGGGAAGAAGCTCCCACGTTTCAGGCTGCATAGCTACGCAAGCGCAAAGCGGGGTAGAAACATAACACAATGGATGCAGTGAGAAACATCAAAGACATCATTTTCTGACAGAATCATACAGGATACTAGAACATCCAAGGAAAATAGAGTTGCTAGCTAGATTTGTGGTTCTTGCGTTGCTAAATGTGGTGATCCACCTTGTGATTCAGTGGGAAAAGGGGAATATAGACCAATAAGAACCCCTTGCAATGCACAAGTCTCCCTTCCTTTGGGAGGCAGGCCAGGGCTCCTCCTCCTCCTCCTTGCCCCCAGGGTCGAGAAACAAAGGCTTGGCAAAGACATGACAAAGGTTTGCACCTTTTGCTTTAAGGGCTTCCCCCAAGTTTCGGAGTTGCTTTCCTGAGCTAATTAGAATTTAGCATATGCGAAATTTGGAATTAGTTCCAAATTAGAGAGGAGAGGTTAGTTGCACCCGACCGCCCTATCAGAGCTGTGCACAAACTCGAGGGTCTGGCTGGAGCATCGAGAGGTATTAGACTGGGAATACTTAGGGGTGTAAGAAGAGCCCTGATGGATCAGGCCAGCGCTCCTTCCAGACCAGCGTGTCCCTCCCCCCTCCGCCCCAGAGGATCAGACGCAGTGACGGGGTGACCAAAGTCTGTGTGTTGACTCTGGCCTCTCCGCCGCCTCCACTGAGCGGTGTAAAATGCTGCCTCCTTTCTGGGGGGATCTGGCTTGGAGTTTCATTTCAACTTGAAACTGGACAGGCCTGTTTTGCCATGAAATCATACAAATCCATCCATAGCAAGGGGTGTGTGTGTGTGTGTGTGTGTGTGTGTGACAGAGAGAGAGAGAGAGAGAGAGAGAGAGAGAGAGAGAGAGAGAGAGAGAGAGAGAGAGAGAGAGAGAGAGAGAGAGAGAGAGACTCTCTGGTTGCCAGGCTGGGAAATTCCCTGCCTCAGGCTCCGAATGGCCCTGGTGCTTGAGGGACCACCTTCTCCCGTCCTGTTCCCCCTCCCAGTTCAGACCCCCTCCTCTCCAGCCCTGCTGCTGGTGCCCCTCCCTGCCTCCAGAGGGCAGGCGGGGGGGCGGGGCAGAGGGACACCCGAGACGGGACTTCTTCGGTGGTGACTCCTCCCCTGGGGAACACCTTTTTTCTTGAGGCTTGCCTGGCACCCACCTCACCCTCTTTTAGGCCCGCGGGCAAAACATTTCTCTTCACGGAGGCTTTCAATGGGGAGTACTCCATCTTTTAAAGCTGCTTTTAGTCTACGTCTAGCTGGGGAGGGGGCTGTCTTACAGATATAATTTTATGCTTCTTAAAGTTGTGTTTACTCCTTGTTTTAATATGGATCATGTTATTTTTAAAAATGACTTTTCTTAACTCTGTGAGCCCTCTTCAAGTCGGGCTCCGGGGTGGTGACCTCGACGCAGCCAAGACGGGGGAAATTAGCCACCCCCACCCCGGGGGGGGGTCCAAGGCCACAGTCCACAGGGCAGGGAAGTCGGTGGCGCTCTCAGGCAGGTGTGCCGAGGACGGCGCCTGGCTGGCTCCTCAGTCTTCCCTGGAAGCGCCCTTCCCTGCCTCAGCCTCCAGACTTGATGGCAAAAGAGCCAGGCAGCCAGAGAGGCAAGCCCCAGGCTTCCTTCCTGCGTTCACTCCTCTGCCACTCTCCCCTCGGAGATGCAGATTGGATTCTCAGGGACCCCTTCCTTCCTTCCTTCCTTTCTTCCTTCCACTCTCTCCCAGAACTCTCTCTTCTCTTCTCTTCTCTTCTCTTTCTCTCTTCTCTTCTCTTCTCTTCTCTACTCTTCTCTTCTCTTCTCTTCTCTTCTCTTCTCTTCTCTTCTCTCTCTCTCCTCTCCTCTCCTCTCCTCTCCTCTCCTCTCCTCTCCTCTCCTCTCCTCTCCTCTCCTCTCCTCTCCTCTCCTCTCCTCTCCTCTCCTCTCCTCTCCTCTCTTCTCTTCTCTTCTCTTCTCTTCTCTTCTCTTCTCTTCTCCCTGCACGCACTGAGAGGGAGGACACGCCGTCCTCATGTCGGCACCATGACCCAGATGGCCTCTCACCATCTGTGTCCACCCTTAGTTAGTTAGACTAGAACTCTATCCTATCTCTAAGCTTCCCTATCCAGATTGTAGTTCTAGAATACAGTGACTAATATTAGTCATAAACTAGCAGCGGGGCTCTGTGTAGCTTTGTAAGCTGGGTGACCTGGTGAAAAAGACGCTCCTATGTTTGTAGCTTTGTTTAAAGCACTCTGCTAACTCGTGGGTACTGGACTGAGCCGGTTTGGTGTCGTGCTGAAGTGCGCAGACTCTAATCTGGGAGAATGGGGTTTGATTCCCCACTCCGCCACTTGCAGCTGCTGGATGACCTTGGGCAAGCCATGGTTCTGACAAGAGCTGTTCTCTCACAGGCAGTTCTGGAAAGAGCTCTCTCAGCCCCACCTCCCTCACAGGGTGTCTGTTGTGGGGAAGGGAAAGGAGATTGTAAGCCGCTCTGAGACTCCAAGTGAAGGGTGGGGTATAAATCCAATCTCGTCCTCCTCCTTCTCCTCTTCTTCTTCTTCTTTCTCTTCCTCTTCAGTTTGGTGTAGTGGTTAAGTGCGCGAACTCTAATCTGGGAGAACGGGGTTTGATTCCCCACTCCTCCACATGCAGCTGCTGATGTGACCTTGGGTCAGTCACAAGCTCTGGCACAGCTGTTCCTGAAAGAGCAGTTTGTGCTAGAATTCTCTCAGCCCCACCTACCTCAAATCCAATCTCCTCTTCTTCTTCTTCATTTTAATTATTCATTTATTATATTTCTATCCCACCCTCCCCGCAGACGGGCTCAGGGCGGCTTACATTTCTCCTCCTCCTCCTCCTCCTCCTCCTCCTCCTCCTCCTCCTCCTCCTCCTCCTCCAGTTAATGCGACAAAAGAAGTGCCCAGCAGCCACCAAGAGATCCTTGGGAGGCCAATGGGAATACTCCCCCCCCCCGCGCCCGTATTCCCGTATCTGGAGGGATTCTTTGCTGCCAACTTCCTTTTGTGCTGAGTCACGGCTGTAAAGCACTTGACCGTGTGAGCAGCGGCCTGCCAACCTGGGCAAGGCCCGTGGGTCCCAGTATCAGCAGCAGCAGCCACCGCCTGTCCTGTCTCCTCCCTGCCAGTGTCACAGCGGTCTTCCAGAGAAGAGAGGCCAGGCAGGTGGACTCTGGAGTCATCGTGGGAAAGAAGTCAACTTCTTCCTCCTGGCAGGAGTCCTCCTGGGGGAGGGGCAGGCCCACGGAAGGGCCCGGCTGGCGGAATTAGAGGCTCCTGGCATGACATGCAAATTTGGCTTCCGGGCTTGGGTAACCCTCTTCCCCGTCTCACGGGCACCCTCTTCCCTCCCTGGCAGGGCACGGTCTTTCCACCAACCCCCCTCTTACTGTTCTGCTGCCCTACACAGCTGCGGACTGGGGAAATCCCGGGGGTCTGGGGGGGGGAGGGCAGAGGACCCAGCAGGACGGTGATGCCCTGGAGTCCCCCCTCCTAAGCAGGGGAAGCAGTCTCTGCAGTCTGGAAATCACTGGAAATCCAGGAGACAAAAGGAAATGCTGCTTTACACAGAGAGCGTTTAAAATGTGGAGGTCCGTGCCAGAGGGTGTCGTGACGGCCACAGGAACAAACAGCTTTAAAGGGGGATTGGTCAGGTTCACGGAGGAGAGGGGCTATCAGCGGCCACCGGCCATGGTGAATAAGGAGAACCTCCACGTTCAGAGGCAGTCAACCTCTGAACACCAGAGCCCAGAGGCAACATCAGGGGAAGGACTTGGCCTCGGTGCCCGGCTGTGGGCCCTCCAGAGGAGCTGCCTGGGCACTAAGAAAGATTCAGAGGGGGAGCCATATTGCTGCCTTCACGCTGGGCACCTTGAAGACCAACCGAGTTCAATTCTGGGCAGGCAGACTTCTTCAGACACCCTTGGCCACTGCTGGCCACCGTGGGAGACAGGATGCTGGACTCGATGGGCCACGAGTCTGATCCCGCAGGGCTCTTACGAAAGAAGGCCAGCTCCCACCTCGGGTGGTTGGCTACCTGGCCCCACTCCTGTTGTGTTTCTGCCCCAGGCACAAGAGTCCTTCCGGGAAAGGGAGGCAGCTTCTCTGTGCTTCTCTGTTCGCAGTAGAAGCCCCTGGAAAGCGACCTTGGCTACCACTCAGCCAGGCTGCCACAACACGTTCCAGTGCGGAGCATTCCCCAGGTGGGCGTGGGCCCTCCCCGCCCCAATGACACACCCTTATCAGCAGAGGTGGACCGGGACTCGGCGGGCGTCACAGCAGGCGTCACAACCCAGAGCTAAGAATAGCACCTGGGAGGAGCACCCAGCAGACTCCAGTCCAAGGTCCTCCCTCACCCCACAGGGAGGCCATGACGCAAGCACCCCTCCCGACGTTCCCCAGGGCACCCTCCCCCCCCCCCGGGCCGCTTCTAGGCCTGGCAGTCCTCAGCCTGGGCGCTCCCCGGCCCTGCAGAGCGGTGTGGCCGGCCATAGGGGATCTGGTGGGCTGAGGCCCCGGCTCATCCTCTGCCACAGAACCATTGCGTGGCCTCGGGGGGCCCAGCCTGCAGCCGTGGGGCAGCTGGGTGAAGATGTCTTGCCAGCTGCCCAGGAGTAGCCTGCGAAGAGGAGCCCTGGCTCGGCAGAAGAGCCTCCGCTTGGCGTGCAGAAAAGGTCCCCGCTTCAGCCTCCCGCCTCATCACTTGGAAGGACTCCCAGGGAAGGGGCTCCCAGGGAAGGGGCTCTTCTGCCTGCGACCCTGAGGGGAGAGCCGCTGCCGGGCAGAGTGGGCAAGGCTGCCCTGGAGGGACCCCGGGGGGGGGTCCTGAGTCCACAGAAGGTCTCTTCCAGTGTGCTCCTCTGCTTTATAGGCCGGAACACCTCGGCCCGAAGGAGAAGAGCTCTGTGTTGCACGAAGGCTTGCAGTTTAAATCCTGCCTGGCTCAGAGGAGGGCACCGCTGTCTGTTTTGTGCCAGGCCCGCTCTCTGAAGTCTTGCCGAGGCCTCCTCCCTCTTAGTCGTCCCCCCCCCCGGCATTTTGCTCCTGGGCCGTCAGTGCAGAGAAGGGGGGGCAAGGGCGGGTATTTGGAAGGCCCCTCCCCCGTGTGGGCATCTGAACAGGGGGCCCCCCCCAGGCCTGGGAGTGAGGAGCCAGAGTGCCCCCGACCGGCCGCACAGGAGCAGTGAGGACCCACGGCATCCATCCCTGTTGGCCACAGGAAACGAACGCGCGGGACTCCGGCTGGCCTCTATTTCCAGGACAGGCCCCCCCTCCCCCCCGCCTGTGGGTGCACAAGCCCATTAATGGCCGGTGGGCAGCAGTGAAGCACCCCTGAATGAGTGCCCGCTGGTGCTGGAGGCAGCCTCCTGGGGCCAGCCGTGTTTTGTGCACCCTGGCTGCACCCGCTGGCTTCACGCGTCCTCCCTTGCCCATCCAGCAGGGTGGAGAGGGGTGAAAGGCCCACACACCCCACGTGCCACTCCTCCGGACGAGGGCTATTATTATAACAACAACAACAATTTTCATTAAGCTTTTCACTAAAACCCCAAGATCTCTTTCCTTTCTCAGTCTCTCAGCTAATTCAGATCCCATCAGCATATTTTAAATCTTAGCAGTGTTTTATCACTTTGGAAAAGGTGCCGGTACTAATCTATAAGGCTGCGCTAATTTCCACCCGTTCCCCCCTCTGGACCTCGGGCATTCTTGTCCCAACGTGCAGCACAGGTCCCATTCAGCTGCCGTGGCTGTTGGCGGAGCAATCCCCGTTGAATCTGCCCAGTGTACTTGCCTTTGGCCATACTTGGGTGCTGAGCAGGCCAGGGGTGTGGGGGTGTCAACAGGAGGCCTCCCAAGAACAGGACTGGGGAGGGGATAATGGGGGGGGGCACGTTGTAGGGTCGGGGGCTCCATGGGCCACAGGCCCAGTCCAGCATGCCGGCTCTGATTTGTGTTGTGTTGTGTAGCATAAATTTGCATTTGTTTGTTTGTTTAGTGGGGTTTTTTAATATAAATTTTTATTATTTTTATCCTACAAACACTAGAACACTACAGACACTAAAACACTAAACTAAAAATAAGCTACACAGGGATCATACAAGATGATTGGTTGTTAGCTTAACCAAAGTTCCCTCTATAATAGGATTAATGGAATGTAGCTATTGCTTACAGCTTCTATTACTAATTGGTATTTGTATGGTTAAATCAGATAAGTATAGCTTAAACAATTAAACTTTCAAGCTTATAAGATTATATTATTTCAAATTCTTTCCTCTATGGTTCTTTTTATCAAAATTCCATCAGACTTTCAAAAGTTTGGGGGCCACAGCCCCTTTTTCAGATTCAGAGTCCTCATCTGGGTTACTACTCGCCGTAGAATCCAGGCTTCCCGACCCATAGGTGCTGCTTTCTTCTTTGCCTTGTTCCTCTGTTGCTTTCCTATCACTCACTAGTCTTTGTTGCAGTTCCAAAAACATCTTCGCTTTTAAGACAGAGTCTGTCTTTAGTGTTAAATTAGCTTTAACATAACTGGTTTCCTTGTTATCCCCCATGATGGTTCTTGTGCTGATCTTGCATACTGTTGTTTTTTTTTTAGTTTTCTAACAGTCTGCCTGCTTCACTGGGATTCAAGGCAAATAACAACTAAAAACTGTGCCATTTGGCATGGAAATGCCATACACTACCCCTCCATTTCATTGCATTTACTTAAAACATCTTTATGCGGCCTTCCACCCAGTCAGGGTCCCCAGGGTGGAGCGCATAACACATGAAAAACAACATTAAAATTATAAATGAACTCAACAAACATGCATAGGAGGAGGGCCAATAACTGTCACTGGGGGCAGGCCAAATGAAACAAGAAGTGTTTTCGCTCGGTGTCCAAGATATCGGGTCCGGGGGATGACGACAGAGATCAGGTTTGGGGGATGACGACCACCGTGCTCTCTGGAGTCCTCAACTATGAGAGGGCCTGCTTTTTTTTTTTTTTTTAATGGTGGGTGTGACTTTCACGTCCAGCAATTCCTGCCCTGAGATGGTCTGGGGTGTTTTGAGCCACTCAGAGGCCAGTTGGTCATGGTGATCAGTTGTTACTCGAAAAGAGGCCGAATGGATTCTGAGACTGAGGTCTTTGGTTCCTTGTGGGCTAAATGAGGACCTGGATAATGATGCTGATTTACTTTACGCCCCCACATTTCTCCCCAGCGGGGGCCCAAAGCGGCTGGCGTCTTCCTCCCATCCTCCATTCTCCCCTCCCAACAACAACCCAGTGACGCAAGTTGGGCTGAGAGTCGGTGACTGCCCCAAGGTCACCCAGCCGGCTTCCACGGCAGAACTGGGGATTCAGTCCTGGGTCTCCCAGATGCTGCTCCAGTCACTGTGCCATGCTGGCTCTCGAGACCTGGGTCTCCCGCCGTCCGCGAAGATTAGAGAGGCCCAGCTGCCTTCCGCTTTCTTTTCTCTGTGCGTTCAGCAGCTGTGGGAAAAGCGCTCGTAGATGAACGTCTTTGGAGGTCAGTTCCATTTTCTGCTTGTTTCCCAGTTCCACCGATCCCTGTGCTGTTATCTCTCAACTGTGTATTTTATCGGACTAAGTTTTATCTTGCTTTGCTACCATATAAATATTCTACTGCCTGCAACTTGATCATATTTATAGTCACGTGGATTTTTCAATTTATGTCATATTCTCACTTGTGGTTTTTCATGTATGTTTCTCTTAAATCTGTTTTGTGTTTGCACAGTTTGCATTTTCATTGTTTAAATACGAATTAATTCTATTTTATTAGATTTCTATCCCGCCCTCCCGGCCTAGGCTGGCTCAGGGTGGCTTCCAGACAGAATAAAAGTTCTAATACATAAAACACGATTCGTTACTTAATACAATTTCTAATAGCTGGTAATACAATAATATAAAACAATGTTAAGAAACATAATATTAAAGTGCTAGCAATTCCGCAGTTTTTGCTTTAGTTCTATTGGTCTACTTCAGTTGGGGGGGGGCTAGGGGGTTATTAATAGTGTTATTAATAGTGGCAACAATAGTAGTGATGGTCGTGGTGGTGGTGGTGGCAGCTCCAAAGGCCTGGCGGAAGAGCTCCGTCTTGCAGGCCCCGGCGGAACTGTAAAAGGTCCCACAGGGCCCTGACCTCCTCTGGGAGCTCATTCCACCAGAGTGGAGCCTCCACCAAGAAGGCTCTGGCCTCCTTAATACTCAGGAGGACCAGTTGGTTCTGAGTCCTTGATCGCAGCACTCTCCGGGGCATGTACAGGGAAAGGCGGTCCCTCAGGTATGTCAGACCCTGGCCATAAAGGGCTTTAAAGGTAAGAACCAGCACCTTGAAGCGAATCTGGTATGCTATAGGCAGCCAGTGCAGCACCTTTAGCACAGCCTAGATGTGCTCCTGAATTGGGAGTCCCATCAACAGCCTGGCTGCGGCATTTTGCACCAGCTGCAGCTTCCGGATCTGCGACAGGGGCAGCCCCATGTAGAGGGCATTACAGTAATCCAGTCTCGAGGTAACCATCGCCTGGATCACCGTTGCCAAGTTGCCACATTCGAGAAAGGGAGCCAACTGCTTAAGCAGCTGAAGATGTTAAACGGCCGACTTGGCAGTGGCTGCTACCTGGGCCTCCATTGTTAAGGAGGCATCCAGGAGCACCCCCAGACTCCTAACCTCCAGCGTTGGCACCAGTGGCGCCCCATCGAAGGTCGGGAGTGGGATCCCTACCCCCAGGCCGCCACTGTCAGGCACTGGACCTCCATCTCCGTTGGATTCAATTTCAGCCGGCTCAGCCTAAGCCAACCAGCCACAGTTTGTAACACCTGGTCTAGATCTTCTGGTTTGGAGTCAGACTGGCCGTCCAACAGCAGATAGAGTTGGGTGTCATCGGCGTATTGGTGACAGCCCAGTCCATGTCTCCAGGCAATCCGGGTGAGAAGGTGCATATAAATATTAAAAAGCATCAGGGACAACACCGCCCCTTGGGGCACTCCACATTCCAGTGGACAGCTGATCCCCCGAAGCCACTCTCCGTCCCCGGCCTCGGAGCGAGGAAGCGAGCCACTGCGAGGCTAGTCCCTGGACTCCAGTGCGGGTGAGGCGGAGGGCCAGTAACTGACGGCTGTTTGTGTTGAATGCAGCCGACAGGTCTAACAGCAACAGTACTGCTGATCTGCCCTGATCCAGATGCCTTCGGAGGTTGTCTCCGTCCCATGACCAGGGCAAGAGCCGGACTGGATCTAAGGTAGAAGCGTCATCCAGAAAGTTCCGTAACAGAAGCGCCACTGCCCTCTCTATTATCTTGCCCAAATAGGGCAAGTTGGAAACCAGCAAGTTAATGTCCCTTTTATATCATGTTTCAGATCTCCTGCTGAAGTAGCGTTCAAAATGCGCAGGGCCTTTTTCGGTCTCTCTGACAGGACATTTTCACTTTCTCACGGCACTTGTGGACCTTTGGCCCGGCGGCTGGTGCAGGCCTCTTCTTTCCTGCTCAAGAAGGAAACGTGGCCCCGTGGACTGGGTTCCGTAATGGGATTTACTTACCTTATTCACTTTAGCTATAGCCTGCCTTTCTTGCTGAGACTTGAGGGGGACTACAGAATGAAAAAACAATGCAATGAAAACAGTATAACGCATATGCTCATTAAAACTGGGTTATAAAATATAATGCAAAATACCGAATGATATGTACCCCAAACGAAGCAATAAAACAAGATTTGGAAGGTGGAGGACAATGCGACGGGACGGTAGAACCCGTGGAACAAACAGCGCCATGAAGCTGGACTGGAGGTTAAGGGTCTGTACCTTATTCTTTGGCTAAAGAACGACAGAGCTGGGTGTCACCCGCGTATGGATGACAACCAACCTACAGGCTTCACACAGCGACCGAAGGGCACGTCCCACACTGAGGACACCCTCCTGCCCAGCAGCTGCCTCCTGAGCCCCGCCTGGAAGGAGGGCATCAAGCCAGCCTTAGGGGGTTGTTGGCTGGAAGATCCAGTGAGAGAATCACAGGAGACCGGGGGGGGGCGGGGGCGGTTTGCAGCTGCCGGAGGGGGACACTGAGGCTGGACATGCCCAAGGCCAGAACCCAGACTCGGTCCGTAGCTGAGCCCAGCACTTGAGGCACTGCCCGCCCGGCTGAGCCAGGATGTGGACTCTGCTCAGGGAGGCGGTGAGACCAGCTTTTCATTTTGAAATGGCCCGTAAGACCCCTCAAGGTTTGTGGGTTTTTTGTTAGAACAGGCCGCAAACCACACACACAGAGACGCAGGCCCAAGGTGGCCCACCGGCTGCCCCTGGGGATGCACCCACCCCTCGCCTGGGCCCCTCCTGCTGCCTTGGTCCGCTCCCCCCCCATGGGGCTGGGCGCAGGTGAGGCCGAGGAAGCAATGCGCCAATCGTGCCCCTTTGCTCTCCCCAAGGCACCCAATGCCCGGGGGAATTATGGCTCAATTGCCGGCTGATCACCCGCTCCCCGCCCCGTCCTCCACGCAGGAGTCAAAGTTCCCCGGCTGTGCCTCCCTTCCTTCAGAAAGCCAGCTTCAGCCAGCAAGGGCGGAGGAGTCCCCCTTCTACGCTACGGACTGGGAGTGCTCCAAAGGACTTGGGGGCTAACTGATGAGGAAGGCTCTGGGCCTCCTCCTCCTCCTCCTCCCCCTTTCACATCGCAGCTTCTGGAACAGGAACAGGTCAGTGGGCCGAGGACACTCGGGGAGGCTTCCGGTGTGTCTGGGCGGGTCGGTGGCTGCTTCTGTCTCAGGGCAGCTCTGGGGGGAGGGGGCCCCACTCCAGCTCAGAAGGACAGAAAGGGGTCCGGGGGCTTTTGTGAACCGGAGCCCACTTCCTCAGATGCGTGAAGCAGGCCCTCTGGCAGGGGACGTGCACACACAGAGAGGGGTAGTTTCCGTGGGGAGCTGTGCTGGTCTGCCGCAGAAGACCCGGGTTCGAGTCCAGGGGCCCCTGAGAGACCCCAGCCAGCTTTGGAGAGCCAAAGAGCTCCCTTCCTCAGACCCACACAGGGATCGAGTGATGGCGAACTGGGCGGTTGAAGGAGGTCCAGGTGGGTCATCGTGTCGCTCTGAACCAAACCAGCAGGACAAAGTCTGGGTCCAGTCGGGCACCTCGAAGACCAACCAAGTTCAGTTCTGGGTGCATCATCAGCCTTCGTGCCGCCGGACTCAAACTTCGTTGTGCGCTTCAAAGTGTGTCTGTGTGTCTGTATGTACATTTTAAGCGTTATTTTAACATTTTAAATGTTTTAACGCCTGATGTTCATGACCTTGCAGACCCTAGTTGGGTGGAAAGGCAGCATACAAATATTTTAAATGAATGAAATGGGGCATTTCTTTGCCAAAACTTGACAGCTTATAGTCATTACCTGCCTTCAGTCCCAGTGAGAAAGGCCAGCTATAAAGAAGTACGTCATCATGACATAAATAAAAAGTATACAAGATCAGCACAAGAATTGTAATTGGGGAACATGAGGGGAGTTCCTACGGAAAATCCCTTTGAGTTCACGGATGCTAACACTGTGCCTTTCTGGAGCCAGTGCCGACATTGAGCCGAAATCCATACATCGTGCCAAAACATGGTCAGATGAAGTTGAGAATCCGTACAGATTTCAGCAAGCTGGATACAGGGAAGAAATGGAGTATAAACCAGGGGAAACACGTTTGAGTGGTGGAAAGGTGGCCAGAATCAGGATCTGTGATGAAAGTGCAGAGAAGGGATAATACTTTCCACTATTATGACAGAGAAAGAGAATGCGAAGACAAAGAAGTCCATAAAGTTAAAGCTGACGCGCACCGACTTTAGTTTACGGTCATCTGTTTTTTTTCTTTTGTAGAGAAAAATTATCTGAAATCTTGTGTTGTGAGTAAATCCTAAGCCGTTAAATGGATTTTCTGAAATGAAAAAGGAAAAAAAAACGCATTTTTTCTTTGGAGGTTTGAAAAGAACAAAACCTTCACTGAATTTTAGAAGTTTTTTCCCCCTCTGGGCAGAGAAGAGACAGGAAGGGGAGATGTCAGTTCAACTGCTATCCAGACTTACTTCAGCCTACCTTCACACAAATGCTAACAGGTCTAGACAATGGGATGGTCAAGCTCACCCCCCCTTCAAGCAGGGAACAGAGATTTGAAGGTGTTAAATACTAGACAGACTTCAGGAAGGAAATTCTTGAGTCTTCAGGAAAAGCTTTTCTGACTTGGCCTGACCTGGTCAGTGGGTGGGGAAAAGAGAGGTGATAAAACTCAGGGGAGCAAGGAGGAAGTTCTCTATGATGCTGAGTCTATCAAAGCAGATGGAACTCTTAACTGAGGTCCGCAGGAGGCAGTCATTAGCCATGTGTTGGCCTGGACAGGTGAAGGAAGCTTCAAGGTACTAGGGACTCTGTAGAGATTTGGAACTTTCTAAGGTAAGGAGCCTGTCCTATATTTTAAATACCTAATAGGGCATGTATAGAGAGAGGAATAGAGGAATTGCATTTTACCCATTTCTTTTGAATCCTTTGCTCAATCTGGTGCTGTGTTAGAAGAATGCTTGTGAACATTTTCTTTTAAATAAATACTGTATAACTTTTGATGACGGTAGTGGTTCTCTGTACCACATAGACCTCCCCTTCCTGTCTCAGACATGCTGTTCTAAAAGGAGCACCAGGGGGAAGGCAGGCAGTTGGCAAGTGGCTTTTCCTCCCGGGGCATGACAGGCAGTAAACTGTCCCCATGGAGACCAGACACTGGGCAGGGGGAGACACAGAGGCCAGGCCTCGGAACTGGGAAGGGAAGCTGGGAGTCCTGACCCTCCCAGCGAGCAATTTCTAACAAAGGTCAGGTGGTCGTAGTGGTTACCTGAGAGAGAAGGACAAGCCTCTCCAGGTATTTGGAAAACCTTGGAGGGGAGGATGGAGCAGTAGGGCCGGTGGGCTGGAGCAGGCCCATTCCCCCACAGGGAGCAACAAGGAAACCTGTTAGGTTAAGCTAATTTAACACTTGTGGAGAGAAATGAGTCATCTCTGCGGAATTTTATTTAACAGAACATTCACAACCCTCCTTTCCTCATGGTTCAAATCCCAGGGAATGAAATGAAAACTGTCCAAAAAAAGTGCTGCATCATTTGCTGCAGCAGCTGCAGATTCTTTGTGAGCCAACCTGAAAGGCTGAATGACTCAAAGGTGGGGCATGAATCTGTCCAATGGCCAGTAAACCAGCAGGCCAATTCCCACTCGCAATTTCCCCTGGAATTCTGACTGGGAAGCAACTTGGCTGAAGCAGAAGGGCGGGGGGGGGCGCGTCCTGCAGGGAGGGGGAGGGCGTGGACAGGAAGAATGTCCTTTTCCACACCAGGGTTCCGTCCTTCCATTCGTTTGCGTAGGGGCTGATCAGCTTATCCTGTGTGGACAGGACGGGGGTGGGCACATGTTGGGTTGGAGGGTCCCTGAGCAGGGCGAGGCCAGCTTGTGGTGCCCGCACTACCCCAGGTGATGCCAACCTCCTGGTGGGCCTGGAGATCTCCCAGAAACACGCCCGGGGGGCGGGCACCACAAGCTAGCCTCGCCCCTGCCCAGGTCGGGCCCAGCCAGGCAGCTCCCTCCGAGAAACGGCTCCAGCCAGCCGGGGGCGAGGGTGAGCGTGCTTACTGGCACCACAAGGGCAGAGCCTCCCCCCCCCTCCCCGGAAAGAACTCCCCCTCCCCTTGCTCGCCCCCCCGCCACACACCTCGTGCCCTTCCACCCTTTCTGTGCTGGCAGCAGCAGGTGACCTCCCCAGACGGCAGCGCCACCCCGTGCAGCCTGACTCGTGAGCAGCCCCGCCTGTCCAGCTGCATTCGAGGGTGGCGGCACCATGGACCGAGCAGGGTGGGGGAGACAGGAAGGGCTGGCTCTTGCCTCGTGGCCGGAGGGACCCAGGAGGAACTTCAGAGTTGCACCAGAGGAGGAGGAAGAAAGTCTTGCAGCCGGACCCCCCCCGGCTTGATTTTTTTAAATTGCCTGTTCCCAAAGAGCCCCTCCCTGCTCCCCCAACTGAGAGCTGCCTGGGCTGAGAGAGACACTCGCGGGATCGGGTCCCCCCCCGGGGTTTCTTGCCTCACCTCTCTGCTCCGCCCCCCCGACGGGACGCCGCCTGCTCCAGGGGCTTTCGGGGTTGACCTTCCTCGACGGGGAGGCCAAGGCCGGCTCCTCCTCTGGGCTACCTCGCCTGCCCTCTTGCTGTTGGGGCGCCCGCCCGCCCGCCCGGGGGCAGGAGGAGGTGTCGGGGGGGAGGCTGTGGGTTGGGGGGTTCAAATCCTTCCTCCTGGGGGGACCCAAAGCCTGGAGGCAGCTGCGCATGGGGGGGAGGGGGAGGGTGCTGCCATTGCCCCTGCAGGCCAGGCTTCCTCCTCCTCCTCGGTTCCTCCATCGCCTTCCTCATGTCGGGAGCAGGCCGAGCTGCCGAGGTTGTGGCGGGTCCTGCAGAGGGAGTGGGTGGGACGGCAGGGTGGTGGTCCCAGTGGCAGCGGCGTGGAGGGCGTGGAGGGGGGCCGGGTCCAGTTTTGCACCCTAAAGGCCGGCCCACGCTCTGGTCGAATGCCTAGTTTGCCTAGCGGGTGAGCCGGCCCTGTCCTTGAGGGCCAGAAGTCCAGTCTTAGCGTTGGCAGAGCGGATCTGGGTACAGAGGTGGCACCTGAGCTCGCTGCAGGGCCTGATCCCTGTGCTAATGCCAAGGCAGTCCACGCAAGGCCTCTGTGTGTGTGTGAGAGAGAGAGAGAGAGAGAGAGAGAGAGAGAGAGAGAGAGAGAGAGAGAGAGAGAGAGAGAGAGAGAGAGAGAGAGGTCTCGCTGTCCAGAGGAGGTTTCAGCTGGGCGTGGTCAGTGATCAGCCTCGGCGTGGTGGGGACTCTTTCCTTTCGGGACCAGCCCCCGTCAGTCTATTATTTCTCTTTGTGGAGTGGCCGTGGTGTCCTCAGGAACTCCTTCAGGTGTGGGTCTGTGTTTGTGGCAGTGGAATACTCTACTCAGCTTCTATTAGAGCAGGGGTGTCAAAAATAAGGCCCGGGGAGGTGCGGAAGTGGCCCGTCCAGAGCTTGTACGTGTCCCGCAAGCAGCCAGTGCAAAGGAGGAAAGAGGAGACTGCTTGGGGGAAGGGGGGGAGTGGGCAGAGCCACAGATTGTTGCTTCAGCGTGGCGGAACAACCTCGTCGGCAGCAGTCAAGCAGTCCACCCACACGAGTTTTCCTTTGCGCTCCCCCTCCCGCCCCACGAGGCCTTGCAGTGAGGAGACACCAACTCGGAGCTGACCAGCTGCGGTCCTTTATACAGTTTGTATCTCCGGTCCCTGCTGGCATTACATTCTATGGCACGCATGGCCCGGCCCGACAAAGTGGCGTTTATGTCAGATCTGGCCCTTGTAACAAATGAGTTCGACGCCTCTGTCTTAGGCGGACGGGCTGTAACGTTGAGCAGTTTCACACCCCCCCCTGCATAACAATCCCCTTTGCAAGTGGATTTTACTGGGTGAAACGGCAAGGTCCACTTGCAAACGATTGCTAAAGCGCCTTGGAAGTGGACTGGAAGTGTGTTATTCAGCGTGCGTGAAAAGTGTCCGTGGGGGGGGGGGGCGGTCAGGGATGCAAGAACAAAGGCTGGAATCGCCCACCCCTCCCGAGTCCTGTCACAGTGTCGGGCAGTGCCACAGGCCCCTTTCTGATCCCTCCTTCAGCGTGTGTCCGGTTGCCAGCTCTGGGGTGGGAAATGCATGGGAGATTTTTTGGGGTGGAGCCAGTGGCGGGTGGGATGTGGGACAGCAGCAAAGCAGCAGCCTCCGTGCTGCGCGGCCCCCACCCAGCCAAGGGGCTTCTAGGACACACCTACGTGCGGAGCAGCAACTGGGGCGTCCTCAGCAAGCCACCTGCACAGGATGGTCTCTCTGGGCGCCGGAACTTCCGAGAGGCCGTTACGTGTTTTATCAGTGGGATTTCTCCCCCCCAAAAATCTTTATTGCAGCAAGACTTGCTGAGTCACTTTTATCCATATTTTCACAGGTGACATCAGAGATGAAATCAGAAAGAAAACTGGGCTTCCAAACCTTAAGGAAGAGGGTCCAGATAGACGGGGAAATGAGAAACGAGGTGACCTGAGGCAATCTGCTTCTCACCATGCTAAAGAGGTTCTCAACACGATTATCAGTCTGGAGGAAAATCACCCCAAAGCCAGGACGACATCACAAGGCCTGAGCAGCGCGACGACCAAGTCGCTTGTCAGGAACACCTCCACAACCACGTCAGAAGTCCCCTGGACACCCAAGCTGATGTCAGCATTTAACATAACCTCTACAACTACATCAGCACTCACCAGCAGAGCTGTGAAAATGTCACCAGCAGCCAGCTACTCCACAACTATGTCAGAAGTATCAAACACAACCAAAATACTGTCAAATGCCACCAGTACATCCTCAAGCACATCAGTGGGGAATAAGACATCCATGACCATTACAGCAGTCACCAAAAACACCACAATTACAACCACATCCATAGTTCCCAGCACTTCTACAAATACATCAACCATCCCCACCACCTCCACGACCACTTCGACAGTTCCCAGCACTTCTACGACTACATCTACCATCCCTACCAACTCCACGACCACATCTACAGTTCCCAGAACTTCTACAACTACAACAATGATCCCCACCACCTCGATGACCACGTCCACAGTTCCCAGCACTTCTACAACTACACAAACCATCCCCACAAACTCAGTGACCAAGCCCACGTTCCCCACAACCTTGACAACAATGTTAACAGTTCCCAGGACTTCTACAACTACATCAACCATCCCGAATATTTCAACGACCACGTCCAAATATCCCACCACTTCTACAACTACATCAGCAATCCCCACCACATTGATGACCACGTCCACAGTTCCCAGCACTTCTACTACTACATCAACAAACCCCACCACAACAAGTATCACAACAAGAACAACAAGAGCTGAAAGAACTACAGAAGGCAGTGGGAGCCCAACAACCACACACCTCACAACTACTGCGACCCCTTCGACCAGTACTCACACAATGCACACAACTGTCCCAGGATGTACTTCTACAGTGTCAAATACAAGGACCACCCCAGGTGAACTCACCGACGGAGGAGATCGAACCACAGGTGAAGCCTCTACAACCCCTCTTCTAGAAACAACAAGTTCCTCTGGCCTCGAGACAAGCACCACAACAACCAAAAACACCCCGGAAGGCACTGGGACATCTCCAACCACTCATCTCACAAGCACGGCGACCCTTTCGACCACTACTCACACACTGCCCACAATCGTCCCAGGAAGTACTTCTTCGGTTTCAGTTGAAAGGACCACCCCAGCTGATTTCCCCACTGAAGGTACACCAGGCACTACCCTGATAACTCTGGCGAGCACCAGCAAAGAAGGGCCGAGTACAGCTGGAATTCTGACTGGACCCCAAACTCCTGGCAGCAGCACCGACGGAACCACAGGTGAAGCCTCTACAACCCCTCTTCTAGAAACAACAAGTTCCTCTGGCCTCGAGACAAGCACCACAACAACCGAAAACACCCCGGAAGGCACTAGCTCATCTCCAACCACTCATCTCACAAGCACGGCGACCCTTTCGACCACTACTCACGCACTGCCCACAACCGTCCCAGGAAGTAATTCTTCGGTTTCAGTCGAAACGACCACCCCAGCTGAGCTCACCACTGAAGGAACACCAGGCACTAACCCGATAACTCTGGCGAGCACCAGCCATGAGGGGCCGAGTACAGCTGGAATTCTGACTGGACCCCAAACTCCTGGCAGCAGCACCGACGGAGGAGATGGAACCACAGGTGAAGCCTCTACAACCCCTGTTCCAGAAACAAGTTCCTCTGGCCACGAGACAAGCACCACAACAGCTGAAAACACCACGGAAGACACTAGCTCATCTCCAAACAATCTGGCGAGCACCAGCCATGAGGGGCCCCAAACTCCTGGCAGCAGCACCGACGGAGGAGATGGAACCACAGGTGAAGCCTCTACAACCCCTGTTCCAGAAACAAGTTCCTCTGGCCTCGAGACAAGCACTACAACAGCTGAAAACACCACGGAAGACACTAGCTCATCTCCAACCACTCTGGCGAGCACCAGCCATGAGGGGCCCCAAACTCCTGGCAGCAGCACAGACGGAGGAGATGGAACCACAGGTGAAGCCTCTACAACCCCTGTTCCAGAAACAAGTTCCTCTGGCCTCGAGACAAGCACTACAACAGCTGAAAACACCCCGGAAGACACTAGCTCATCTGAAACCACTCTGGCCAGCACCAGCCATGAGGGGCCGAGAACAGCTGGAATTCTGACTGGACCCCAAACTCCTGGCAGCAGCACCGACGGAGGAGATGGAACCACAGGTGAAGCCTCTACAACCCCTCTTCTAGAAACAACAAGTTCCTCTGGCCTCGAGACAAGCACTACAACAGCTGAAAACACCACGGAAGACACTAGCTCATCTCAAACCACTCATCTCACAAGCACGGCGACCCTTTCGACCACTACTCACGCACTACCCAAAACCGTCCCAGGAAGTACTTCTTCGGTTTCAGTCGAATGGACCACCCCAGCTGATTTCCCTACTGAAGGCACACCAGGCACTACCCTGATAACACTGGCGAGCACCAGCAAAGAAGGGCCCAGTACAGCTGGAATTCTGACTGGACCCCAAACACCTGGCAGCAGCACCGATGGAGGAGATGGAACCACAGGTGAAGCCTCTACAACCCCTCTTCTAGAAACAACAAGTTCCTCTGACCTCGAGACAAGCACCACAACAACCGAGAACACCATGGAAGGCACTAGCTCATCTCCAACCACTCATCTCACAAGCACGGCGACCCTTTCGACCACTACTCACGCACTGCCCACAACCGTCCCAGGAAGTACTTCTTCGGTTTCAGTCGAAAGGACCACCCCAGCTGAACTCACCACTGAAGGAACACCAGGCACTAACCCGATAACTCTGGCGAGCACCAGCCATGAGGGGCCGAGTACAGCTGGAATTCTGACTGGACCCCAAACTCCTGGCAGCAGCACCGACGGAGGAGATGGAACCACAGGTGAGGCTTCTACAACCACTGTTCCAGAAACAACAAGTTCCTCTGGCCTCGAGACAAGCACCACAACAACCGAAAATACCCCGGAAGGCACTAGCTCATCTCCAACCACTCATCTCACAAGCACGGCGACCCTTTCGACCACTACTCACGCACTGCCCACAACCGTCCCAGGAAGTACTTCTTCGGTTTCAGTCGAAAGGACCACCCCAGCTGAACTCACCACTGAAGGAACACCAGGCACTAACCCGATAACTCTGGCGAGCACCAGCCATGAGGGGCCGAGTACAGCTGGAATTCTGACTGGACCCCAAACTCCTGGCAGCAGCACCGACGGAGGAGATGGAACCACAGGTGAAGCTTCTACAACCCCTGTTCCAGAAACAACAAGTTCCTCTGGCCTCGAGACAAGCACCACAACAACCGAAAATACCCCGGAAGGCACTAGCTCATCTCCAACCACTCATCTCACAAGCACGGCGACCCTTTGACCACTACTCACGCACTGCCCACAACCGTCCCAGGAAGTACTTCTTCGGTTTCAGTCGAAAGGACCACCCCAGCTGATTTCCCTACTGAAGGTACACCAGGCACTACCCTGATAACTCTGGCGAGCACCAGCAAAGAAGGGCCCAGTACAGCTGGAATTCTGACTGGACCCCAAACACCTGGCAGCAGCACCGACGGAGGAGATGGAACCACAGGTGAAGCCTCTACAACCCCTGTTCCAGAAACAAGTTCCTCTGGCCTCGAGACAAGCACTACAACAGCTGAAAACACCACGGAAGACACTAGCTCATCTCCAACCACTCATCTCACAAGCACGGCGACCCTTTCGACCACTACTCACGCACTGCCCACAACCGTCCCAGGAAGTACTTCTTCGGTTTCAGTCGAAAGGACCACCCCAGCTGAGCTCACCACTGAAGGAACACCAGGCACTAACCCGATAACTCTGGCGAGCACCAGCCAGGAGGGGCCGAGTACAGCTGGAATTTTGACTGGACCCCAAACTCCTGGCAGCAGCACCGACGGAGGAGATGGAACCACAGGTGAAGCCTCTACAACCCCTCTTCTAGAAACAACAAGTTCCTCTGACCTCGAGACAAGCACCACAACAACCGAAAACACCATGGAAGGCACTATCTCATCTCCAACCACTCATCTCACAAGCACGGCGACCCTTTCGACCACTACTCACGCACTGCCCACAACCGTCCCAGGAAGTACTTCTTCGGTTTCAGTCGAAAGGACCACCCCAGCTGAGCTCAACACTGAAGGAACACCAGGCACTAACCCGATAACTCTGGCGAGCACCAGCAAAGAAGGGCCCAGTACAGCTGGAATTCTGACTGGACCCCAAACTCCTGGCAGCAGCACCGATGGAGGAGATGGAACCACAGGTGAAGCCTCTACAACCCCTCTTCTAGAAACAACAAGTTCCTCTGGCCTCGAGACAAGCACCACAACAACCGAAAACACGCCGGAGGGCACTAGCTCATCTCCAACCACTCATCTGACAAGCACGGCGACCCTTTCGACCACTACTCATGCACTGCCCACAACTGTCCCAGGAAGTACTTCTTCGGTTTCAGTCGAAAGGACCACCCCAGCTGAGCTCAACACTGAAGGAACACCAGGCACTAACCCGATAACTCTGGCGAGCACCAGCCATGAGGAGCCGAGTACAGCTGGAATTCTGACTGGACCCCAAACTCCTGGCAGCAGCACCGACGGAGGAGATGGAACCACAGGTGAAGCTTCTACAACCCCTGTTCCAGAAACAACAAGTTCCTCTGGCCTCGAGACAAGCACCACAACAACCGAAAAAACCAATGAAGGCACTAGCTCATCTCCAACCACTCATCTCAGAAGCACGGCGACCCTTTCGACCACTACTCAGGCACTGCCCACAACCGTCCCAGGAAGTACTTCTTCGGTTTCAGTCGAAAGGACCACCCCAGCTGAACTCACCACTGAAGGAACACCAGGCACTACCCTGATAACTCTGGCGAGCACCAGCAAAGAAGGGCCCAGTACAGCTGGAATTCTGACTGGACCCCAAACACCTGGCAGCAGCACCGACGGAGGAGATGGAACAACAGGTGAAGCCTCTACAACCCCTGTTCCAGAAACAAGTTCCTCTGACCTCGAGATAAGCACTGCAACAGCTGAAAACACCACGGAAGACACTAGCTCATCTCCAACCACTCATCTCACAAGCACGGCGACCCATTCGACCACTACTCAGGCACTGCCCACAACCGTCCCAGGAAGTACTTCTTCGGTTTCAGTCGAAAGGACCACCCCAGCTGAACTCACCACTGAAGGAACACCAGGCACTAACCCGATAACTCTGGCGAGCACCAGCCATGAGGGGCCGAGTACAGCTGGAATTCTGACTGGACCCCAAACTCCTGGCAGCAGCACCGACGGAGGAGATGGAACCACAGGTGAAGCTTCTACAACCCCTGTTCCAGAAACAACAAGTTCCTCTGGCCTCGAGACAAGCACCACAACAACCGAAAATACGCCGGAAGGCACTAGCTCATCTCCAACCACTCATCTCACAAGCACGGCGACCCTTTTGACCACTACTCACGCACTGCCCACAACCGTCCCAGGAAGTACTTCTTCGGTTTCAGTCGAAAGGACCACCCCAGCTGATTTCCCTACTGAAGGTACACCAGGCACTACCCTGATAACTCTGGAGAGCACCAGCAAAGAAGGGCCCAGTACAGCTGGAATTCTGACTGGACCCCAAACACCTGGCAGCAGCACCGACGGAGGAGATGGAACCACAGGTGAAGCCTCTACAACCCCTGTTCCAGAAACAAGTTCCTCTGGCCTCGAGACAAGCACTACAACAGCTGAAAACACCACGGAAGACACTAGCTCATCTCCAACCACTCATCTCACAAGCACGGCGACCCTTTCGACCACTACTCACGCACTGCCCACAACCGTCCCAGGAAGTACTTCTTCGGTTTCAGTCGAAAGGACCACCCCAGCTGAGCTCACCACTGAAGGAACACCAGGCACTAACCCGATAACTCTGGCGAGCACCAGCCAGGAGGGGCCGAGTACAGCTGGAATTTTGACTGGACCCCAAACTCCTGGCAGCAGCACCGACGGAGGAGATGGAACCACAGGTGAAGCCTCTACAACCCCTCTTCTAGAAACAACAAGTTCCTCTGACCTCGAGACAAGTACCACAACAACCGAAAACACCATGGAAGGCACTATCTCATCTCCAACCACTCATCTCACAAGCACGGCGACCCTTTCGACCACTACTCACGCACTGCCCACAACCGTCCCAGGAAGTACTTCTTCGGTTTCAGTCGAAAGGACCACCCCAGCTGAACTCACCACTGAAGGAACACCAGGCACTAACCCGATAACTCTGGCGAGCACCAGCCATGAGGGGCCGAGTACAGCTGGAATTCTGACTGGACCCCAAACTCCTAGCAGCAGCACCGACGGAGGAGATGGAACCACAGGTGAAGCTTCTACAACCCCTGTTCCAGAAACAACAAGTTCCTCTGACCTCGAGACAAGCACCACAACAACCGAAAATACCCCGGAAGGCACTAGCTCATCTCCAACCACTCATCTCACAAGCACGGCGACCCTTTTGACCACTACTCAGGCACTGCCCACAACCGTCCCTGGAAGTACTTCTTCGGTTTCAGTCGAATGGACCACCCCAGCTGATTTCCCTACTGAAGGTACACCAGGCACTACCCTGATAACTCTGGCGAGCACCAGCAAAGAAGGGCCCAGTACAGCTGGAATTCTGACTGGACCCCAAACACCTGGCAGCAGCACCGATGGAGGAGATGGAACCACAGGTGAAGCCTCTACAACCCCTCTTCTAGAAACAACAAGTTCCTCTGGCCTCGAGACAAGCACCACAACAACCGAAAACACCCCGGAGGGCACTAGCTCATCTCCAACCACTCATCTGACAAGCACGGCGACCCTTTCGACCACTACTCATGCACTGCCCACAACTGTCCCAGGAAGTACTTCTTCGGTTTCAGTCGAAAGGACCACCCCAGCTGAGCTCAACACTGAAGGAACACCAGACACTAACCCGATAACTCTGGTGAGCACCAGCAAAGAAGGGCCCAGTACAGCTGGAATTCTGACTGGACCCCAAACACCTGGCAGCAGCACCGACGGAGGAGATGGAACCACAGGTGAAGCCTCTACAACCCCTCTTCTAGAAACAACAAGTTCCTCTGGCCTCGAGACAAGCACCACAACAACCGAAAACACCCCGGAAAGCACTAGCTCATCTCCAACCACTCATCTAACAAGCACGGCGACCCTTTCGACCACTACGCACGCACTGCCCACAACCGTCCCAGGAAGTACTTCTTCGGTTTCAGTCGAAAGGACCACCCCAGCTGAGCTCACCACTGAAGGAACACCAGGCACTAACCCGATAACTCTGGCGAGCACCACCCATGAGGGGCCCAGTACAGCTGGAATTCTGACTGGACCTCAAACTCCTGGCAGCAGCACCGACGGAGGAGATGGAACCACAGGTGAAGCCTTTACAACCCCTCTTCTAGAAACAACAAGTTCCTCTGACCTCGAGACAAGCACCACAACAACCGAAAAAACCAATGAAGGCACTAGCTCATCTCCAACCACTCATCTCACAAGCACGGCGACCCTTTCGACCACTACTCAGGCACTGCCCACAACCGTCCCAGGAAGAACTTCTTCGGTTTCAGTCGAAAGGACCACCACAGCTGAACTCACTACTGAAGGAACACCAGGCACTAACCCGATAACTCTGGCGAGCACCAGCCATGAGGGGCCGAGTACAGCTGGAATTCTGACTGGACCCCAAACTCCTGGCAGCAGCACCGACGGAGGAGATGGAACCACAGGTGAAGCTTCTACAACCCCTGTTCCAGAAACAACAAGTTCCTCTGGCCTCGAGACAAGCACCACAACAACCGAAAATACCCCGGAAGGCACTAGCTCATCTCCAACCACTCATCTCACAAGCACGGCGACCCTTTTGACTACTACTCACACACTGCCCACAACCGTCCCAGGAAGTACTTCTTCGGTTTCAGTCGAAAGGACCACCCCAGCTGATTTCCCTACTGAAGGTACACCAGGCACTACCCTGATAACTCTGGCGAGCACCAGCAAAGAAGGACCCAGTACAGCTGGAATTGTGACTGGACCCCAAACACCTGGCAGCAGCACCGACGGAGGAGATGGAACCACAGGTGAAGCCTCTACAACCCCTGTTCCAGAAACAAGTTCCTCTGGCCTCGAGACAAGCACTACAACAGCTGAAAAAACCACGGAAGACACTAGCTCATCTCCAACCACTCATCTCACAAGCACGGCGACCCTTTCGACCACTACTCACGCACTGCCCACAACCGTCCCAGGAAGTACTTCTTCGGTTTCAGTCGAAAGGACCACCCCAGCTGAGCTCACCACTGAAGGAACACCAGGCACTAACCCGATAACTCTGGTGAGCACCAGCCAGGAGGGGCCGAGTACAGCTGGAATTCTGACTGGACCCCAAACTCCTAGCAGCAGCACCGACGGAGGAGATGGAACCACAGGTGAAGCCTTTACAACCCCTCTTCTAGAAACAACAAGTTCCTCTGACATCGAGACAAGCACCACAACAACCGAAAACACCCCGGAAGGCACTAGCTCATCTCCAACCATTCATCTCACAAGCACGGCGACCCTTTCGACCACTACTCAGGCACTGCCCACAACCGTCCCAGGAAGAACTTCTTCGGTTTCAGTCGAAAGGACCACCACAGCTGAACTCACTACTGAAGGAACACCAGGCACTAACCCGATAACTCTGGCGAGTACCAGCCATGAGGGGTCGAGTACAGCTGGAATTCTGACTGAACCCCAAACTCCTGGCAGCAGCACCGACGGAGGAGATGGAACCACAGGTGAAGCCTCTACAACCCCTCTTCTAGAAACAACAAGTTCCTCTGGCCTCGAGACAAGCACCACAACAACCGAAAAAACCAATGAAGGCACTAGCTCATCTCCAACCACTCATCTCACAAGCACGGCGACCCTTTTGACCACTACTCACGCACTGCCCACAACCGTCCCAGGAAGTACTTCTTCGGTTTCAGTCGAATGGACCACCCCAGCTGATTTCCCTACTGAAGGTACACCAGGCACTACCCTGATAACTCTGGCGAGCACCAGAAAAGAAGGGCCCAGTACAGCTGGAATTCTGACTGGACCCCAAACACCTGGCAGCAGCACCGATGGAGGAGATGGAACCACAGGTGAAGCCTCTACAACCCCTCTTCTAGAAACAACAAGTTCCTCTGGCCTCGAGACAAGCACCACAACAACCGAAAATACCCCGGAAGGCACTAGCTCATCTCCAACCACTCATCTCACAAGCACGGCGACCCTTTTGACCACTACTCACGCACTGCCCACAACCGTCCCAGGAAGTACTTCTTCGGTTTCAGTCGAAAGGACCACCCCAGCTGAGCTCACCACTGAAGGAACACCAGGCACTAACCCGATAACTCTGGCGAGCACCAGCCATGAGGGGCCCAGTACAGCTGGAATTCTGACTGGACCTCAAACTCCTGGCAGCAGCACCGACGGAGGAGATGGAACCACAGGTGAAGCCTCTACAACCCCTCTTCTAGAAACAACAAGTTCCTCTGGCCTCGAGACAAGCACCACAACAACCGAAAAAACCAATGAAGGCACTAGCTCATCTCCAACCACTCATCTCACAAGCACGGCAACCCTTTCGACCACTACTCAGGCACGGCCCACAACCGTCCCAGGAAGAACTTCTTCGGTTTCAGTCGAAAGGACCACCACAGCTGAACTCACTACTGAAGGAACACCAGGCACTAACCCGATAACTCTGGCGAGTACCAGCCATGAGGGGTCGAGTACAGCTGGAATTCTGACTGAACCCCAAACTCCTGGCAGCAGCACCGACGGAGGAGATGGAACCACAGGTGAAGCTTCTACAACCCCTGTTCCAGAAACAACAAGTTCCTCTGGCCTCGAGACAAGCACCACAACAACCGAAAATACCCCGGAAGGCACTAGCTCATCTCCAACCACTCATCTCACAAGCACGGCGACCCTTTTGACCACTACTCACGCACTGCCCACAACCGTCCCAGGAAGTACTTCTTCGGTTTCAGTCGAAAGGACCACCCCAGCTGATTTCCCTACTGAAGGTACACCAGGCACTACCCTGATAATTCTGGCGAGCACCAGCAAAGAAGGGCCCAGTACAGCTGGAATTCTGACTGGACCCCAAACACCTGGCAGCAGCACCGACGGAGGAGATGGAACCACAGGTGAAGCCTCTACAACCCCTGTTCCAGAAACAAGTTCCTCTGGCCTCGAGACAAGCACTACAACAGCTGAAAAAACCACGGAAGACACTAGCTCATCTCCAACCACTCATCTCACAAGCACGGCGACCGTTTCGACCACTACTCACGCACTGCCCACAACCGTCCCAGGAAGTACTTCTTCAGTTTCAGTCGAAAGGACCACCCCAGCTGAGCTCACCACTGAAGGAACACCAGGCACTAACCCGATAACTCTGGCGAGCACCAGCCAGGAGGGGCCGAGTACAGCTGGAATTCTGACTGGACCCCAAACTCCTAGCAGCAGCACCGACGGAGGAGATGGAACCACAGGTGAAGCCTTTACAACCCCTCTTCTAGAAACAACAAGTTCCTCTGACCTCGAGACAAGCACCACAACAACCGAAAACACCCCGGAAGGCACTAGCTCATCTCCAACCACTCATCTCAAAAACACGGCGACCCTTTCGACCACTACTCACGCACTGCCCACAACCGTCCCAGGAAGTACTTCTTCGGTTTCAGTCGAAAGGACCACCCCAGCTGAACTCACCACTGAAGGAACACCAGGCACTAACCCGATAACTCTGGCGAGCACCAGCCATGAGGGGCCGAGTACAGCTGGAATTCTGACTGGACCCCAAACTCCTGGCAGCAGCACCGACGGAGGAGATGGAACCACAGGTGAAGCTTCTACAACCCCTGTTCCAGAAACAACAAGTTCCTCTGGCCTCGAGACAAGCACCACAACAACCGAAAATACCCCGGAAGGCACTAGCTCATCTCCAACCACTCATCTCACAAGCACGGCGACCCTTTTGACCACTACTCACGCACTGCCCACAACCGTCCCAGGAAGTACTTCTTCGGTTTCAGTCGAATGGACCACCCCAGCTGATTTCCCTACTGAAGGTACACCAGGCACTACCCTGATAACTCTGGCGAGCACCAGCAAAGAAGGGCCCAGTACAGCTGGAATTCTGACTGGACCCCAAACTCCTGGCAGCAGCACCGACGGAGGAGATGGAACCACAGGTGAAGCCTCTACAACCCCTCTTCTAGAAACAACAAGTTCCTCTGACCTCGAGACAAGCACCACAACAACCGAAAACACCATGGAAGGCACTAGCTCATCTCCAACCACTCATCTCACAAGCATGGCGACCCTTTCGACCACTACTCACGCACTGCCCACAACCGTCCCAGGAAGTACTTCTTCGGTTTCAGTCGAAAGGACCACCCCAGCTGAACTCACCACTGAAGGAACACCAGGCACTAACCCGATAACTCTGGCGAGCACCAGCCATGAGGGGCCGAGTACAGCTGGAATTCTGACTGGACCCCAAACTCCTGGCAGCAGCACCGACGGAGGAGATGGAACCATAGGTGAAGCTTCTACAACCCCTGTTCCAGAAACAACAAGTTCCTCTGGCCTCGAGACAAGCAGCACAATAACCGAAAATACCCCGAAAGGCACTAGCTCATCTCCAACCACTCATCTCACAAGCACGGCGACCCTTTTGACCACTACTCACGCACTGCCCACAACCGTCCCAGGAAGTACTTCTTCGGTTTCAGTCGAAAGGACCACCCCAGCTGATTTCCCTACTGAAGGTACACCAGGTACTACCCTGATAACTCTGGCGAGCACTAGCAAAGAAGGGCCCAGTACAGCTGGAATTCTGACTGGACCCCAAACACCTGGCAGCAGCACCGACGGAGGAGATGGAACCACAGGTGAAGCCTCTACAACCCCTGTTCCAGAAACAAGTTCCTCTGGCCTCGAGACAAGCACTACAACAGCTGAAAAAACCACGGAAGACACTAGCTCATCTCCAACCACTCATCTCACCAGGACGGCGACCCTTTCGACCACTACTCACGCACTTCCCACAACCGTCCCAGGAAGTACTTCTTCGGTTTCAGTCGAAAGGACCACCGCAGCTGAGCTCACCACTGAAGGAACACCAGGCACTAACCCGATAACTCTGGTGAGCACCAGCCAGGAGGGGCCGAGTACAGCTGGAATTCTGACTGGACCCCAAACTCCTAGCAGCAGCACCGACGGAGGAGATGGAACCACAGGTGAAGCCTTTACAACCCCTCTTCTAGAAACAACAAGTTCCTCTGACCTCGAGACAAGCACCACATCAACCGAAAACACCCCGGAAGGCACTAGCTCATCTCCAACCACTCATCTCACAAGCACGGCGACCCTTTCGACCACTACTCAGGCACTGCCCACAACCGTCCCAGGAAGAACTTCTTCGGTTTCAGTAAAAAGGACCACCACAGCTGAACTCACTACTGAAGGAACACCAGGCACTACCCTGATAACTCTGGCGAGCACCAGCAAAGAAGGGCCCAGTACAGCTGGAATTCTGACTGGACCCCAAACACCTGGCAGCAGCACCGACGGAGGAGATGGAACCACAGGTGAAGCCTCTACAACCCCTGTTCCAGAAACAAGTTCCTCTGGCCTCGAGACAAGCACCACAACAGCTGATAACACCACGGAAGACACTAGCTCATCTCAAACCACTCATCTCACAAGCACGGCGACCCTTTCGACCACTACTCACGCACTGCCCACAACCGTCCCAGGAAGTACTTCTTCGGTTTCAGTCGAAAGGACCACCGCAGCTGAGCTCACCACTGAAGAAACACCAGGCACTAACCCGATAACTCTGGCGAGCACCAGCCAGGAGGGGCCAAGTACAGCTGGAATTCTGACTGGACCCCAAACTCCTGGCAGCAGCACCGACGGAGGAGATGGAACCACAGGTGAAGCCTCTACAACCCCTCTTCTAGAAACAACAAGTTCCTCTGACCTCGAGACAAGCACCACAACAACCGAAAACACCATGGAAGGCGCTAGCTCATCTCCAACCACTCATCTCACAAGCACGGCGACCCTTTCGACCACTACTCACGCACTGCCCACAACCGTCCCAGGAAGTACTTCTTCGGTTTCAGTCGAAAGGACCACCCCAGCTGAACTCACCACTGAAGGAACACCAGGCACTAACCCGATAACTCTGGCGAGCACCAGCCATGAGGGGCCGAGTACAGCTGGAATTCTGACTGGACCCCAAACTCCTGGCAGCAGCACCGATGGAGGAGATGGAACCACAGGTGAAGCTTCTACAACCCCTGTTCCAGAAACAACAAGTTCCTCTGGCCTCGAGACAAGCACCACAACAACCGAAAATACCCCGGAAGGCACTAGCTCATCTCCAACCACTCATCTCACAAGCACGGCGACCCTTTTGACCACTACTCACGCACTGCCCACAACCGTCCCAGGAAGTACTTCTTCGGTTTCAGTCGAATGGACCACCCCAGCTGATTTCCCTACTGAAGGTACACCAGGCACTACCCTGATAACTCTGGCGAGCACCAGCAAAGAAGGGCCCAGTACAGCTGGAATTCTGACTGGACCCCAAACACCTGGCAGCAGCACCGATGGAGGAGATGGAACCACAGGTGAAGCCCCTACAACCCCTCTTCTAGAAACAACAAGTTCCTCTGGCCTCGAGACAAGCACCACAACAACCGAAAACACCCCGGAGGGCACTAGCTCATCTCCAACCACTCATCTGACAAGCACGGCGACCCTTTCGACCACTACTCATGCACTGCCCACAACTGTCCCAGGAAGTACTTCTTCGGTTTCAGTCGAAAGGACCACCCCAGCTGAGCTCAACACTGAAGGAACACCAGGCACTAACCCGATAACTCTGGCGAGCACCAGCAAAGAAGGGCCTAGTACAGCTGGAATTCTGACTGGACCCCAAACTCCTGGCAGCAGCACCGACGGAGGAGATGGAACCACAGGTGAAGCCTCTACAACCCCTCTTCTAGAAACAACAAGTTCCTCTGGCCTCGAGACAAGCACCACAACAACTGAAAACACCCCGGAAAGCACTAGCTCATCTCCAACCACTCATCTAACAAGCACGGCGACCCTTTCGATCACTACTCACGCACTGCCCACAACCGTCCCAGGAAGTACTTCTTCAGTTTCAGTCGAAAGGACCACCCCAGCTGAGCTCACCACTGAAGGAACACCAGGCACTAACCCGATAACTCTGGCGAGCACCAGCCAGGAGGGGCCGAGTACAGCTGGAATTCTGACTGGACCCCAAACTCCTGGCAGCAGCACCGACGGAGGAGATGGAACCACAGGTGAAGCCTTTACAACCCCTCTTCTAGAAACAACAAGTTCCTCTGACCTCGAGACAAGCACCACAACAGCTGAAAACACCACGGAAGACACTAGCTCATCTCCAACCACTCATCTCACAAGCACGGCGACCCTTTTGACCACTGCTCAAGCACTGCCCACAACCGTCCCAGGAAGTACTTCTTCGGTTTCAGTCGAAAGGACCACCCCAGCTGAACTCACCACTGAAGGAACACCAGGCACTAACCCGATAACTCTGGCGAGCACCAGCCATGAGGGGCCGAGTACAGCTGGAATTCTGACTGGACCCCAAACTCCTGGCAGCAGCACCGACGGAGGAGATGGAACCACAGGTGAAGCTTCTACAACCCCTGTTCCAGAAACAACAAGTTCCTCTGGCCTCGAGACAAGCACCACAACAAACGAAAACACCCCGGAAGGCACTAGCTCATCTCCAACCACTCATCTCACAAGCACGGCGACCCTTTCGACCACTACTCACGCACTGCCCACAACCGTCCCAGGAAGTACTTCTTCGGTTTCAGTCGAATGGACCACCCCAGCTGATTTCCCTACTGAAGGTACACCAGGCACTACCCTGATAACTCTGGCGAGCACCAGCAAAGAAGGGCCCAGTACAGCTGGAATTCTGACTGGACCCCAAACTCCTGGCAGCAGCACCGACGGAGGAGATGGAACCACAGGTGAAGCCTCTACAACCCCTCTTCTAGAAACAACAAGTTCCTCTGACCTCGAGACAAGCACCACAACAACCGAAAACACCATGGAAGGCACTAGCTCATCTCCAACCACTCATCTCACAAGCATGGCGACCCTTTCGACCACTACTCACGCACTGCCCACAACCGTCCCAGGAAGTACTTCTTCGGTTTCAGTCGAAAGGACCACCCCAGCTGAACTCACCACTGAAGGAACACCAGGCACTAATCCGATAACTCTGGCGAGCACCAGCCATGAGGGGCCGAGTACAGCTGGAATTCTGACTGGACCCCAAACTCCTGGCAGCAGCACCGACGGAGGAGATGGAACCACAGGTGAAGCTTCTACAACCCCTGTTCCAGAAACAACAAGTTCCTCTGGCCTCGAGACAAGCAGCACAACAACCGAAAACACCCCGGAAGGCACTAGCTCATCTCCAACCACTCATCTCACAAGCACGGCGACCCTTTCGACCACTACTCACGCACTGCCCACAACCGTCCCAGGAAGTACTTCTTCGGTTTCAGTCGAAAGGACCACCCCAGCTGATTTCCCTACTGAAGGTACACCAGGTACTACCCTGATAACTCTGGCGAGCATCAGCAAAGAAGGGCCCAGTACAGCTGGAATTCTGACTGGACCCCAAACACCTGGCAGCAGCACCGACGGAGGAGATGGAACCACAGGTGAAGCCTCTACAACCCCTGTTCCAGAAACAAGTTCCTCTGGCCTCGAGACAAGCACTACAACAGCTGAAAACACCACGGAAGACACTAGCTCATCTCCAACCACTCATCTCACCAAGCACGGCGACCCTTTCGACCACTACTCACGCACTGCCCACAACCGTCCCAGGAAGTACTTCTTCAGTTTCAGTGGAAAGGACCACCCCAGCTGAGCTCACCACTGAAGGAACACCAGGCACTAACCCAATAACTCTGGTGAGCACCAGCCAGGAGGGGCCGAGTACAGCTGGAATTCTGACTGGACCCCAAACTCCTGGCAGCAGCACCGACGGAGGAGATGGAACCACAGGTGAAGCGTTTACAACCCCTCTTCTAGAAACAACAAGTTCCTCTGACCTCGAGACAAGCACCACATCAACCGAAAACACCCCGGAAGGCACTAGCTCATCTCCAACCACTCATCTCACAAGCACGGCGACCCTTTCGACCACTACTCAGGCACTGCCCACAACCGTCCCAGGAAGAACTTCTTCGGTTTCAGTCAAAAGGACCACCACAGCTGAACTCACTACTGAAGGAACACCAGGCACTACCCTGATAACTCTGGCGAGCACCAGCAAAGAAGGGCCCAGTACAGCTGGAATTCTGACTGGACCCCAAACACCTGGCAGCAGCACCGACGGAGGAGATGGAACCACAGGTGAAGCCTCTACAACCCCTGTTCCAGAAACAAGTTCCTCTGGCCTCGAGACAAGCACCACAACAGCTGATAACACCACGGAAGACACTAGCTCATCTCCAACCACTCATCTCACAAGCACGGCGACCCTTTCGACCACTACTCACGCACTGCCCACAACCGTCCCAGGAAGTACTTCTTCGGTTTCAGTCGAAAGGACCACCGCAGCTGAGCTCACCACTGAAGGAACACCAGGCACTAACCCGATAACTCTGGCGAGCACCAGCCAGGAGGGGCCGAGTACAGCTGGAATTCTGACTGGACCCCAAACTCCTGGCAGCAGCACCGACGGAGGAGATGGAACCACAGGTGAAGCCTCTACAACCCCTCTTCTAGAAACAACAAGTTCCTCTGACCTCGAGACAAGCACCACAACAACCGAAAACACCCCGGAAGGCACTAGCTCATCTCCAACCACTCATCTCACAAGCACGGCGACCCTTTCGACCACTACTCACGCACTGCCCACAACCGTCCCAGGAAGTACTTCTTCGGTTTCAGTCGAAAGGACCACCCCAGCTGATTTCCCTACTGAAGGTACACCAGGCACTACCCTGATAACTCTGGCGAGCACCAGCAAAGAAGGGCCCAGTACAGCTGGAATTCTGACTGGACCCCAAACACCTGGCAGCAGCACCGATGGAGGAGATGGAACCACAGGTGAAGCCTCTACAACCCCTCTTCTAGAAACAACAAGTTCCTCTGGCCTCGAGACAAGCACCACAACAACCGAAAATACCCCGGAAGGCACTAGCTCATCTCCAACCACTCATCTCACAAGCACGGCGACCCTTTTGACCACTACTCACGCACTGCCCACAACCGTCCCAGGAAGTACTTCTTCGGTTTCAGTCGAAAGGACCACCCCAGCTGATTTCCCTACTGAAGGTACACCAGGCACTACCCTGATAACTCTGGCGAGCACCAGCAAAGAAGGGCCCAGTACAGCTGGAATTCTGACTGGACCCCAAACACCTGGCAGCAGCACCGATGGAGGAGATGGAACCACAGGTGAAGCCTCTACAACCCCTCTTCTAGAAACAACAAGTTCCTCTGACCTCGAGACAAGCACCACAACAACCGAAAACACCCCGGAAGGCACTAGCTCATCTCCAACCACTCATCTCACAAGCACGGCGACCCTTTCGACCACTACTCACGCACTGCCCACAACCGTCCCAGGAAGTACTTCTTCGGTTTCAGTCGAAAGGACCACCCCAGCTGAGCTCAACACTGAAGGAACACCAGGCACTAACCCGATAACTCTGGCGAGCACCAGCAAAGAAGGGCCGAGTACAGCTGGAATTCTGACAAGACCCCAAACTCCTGGCAGCAGCACCGACGGAGGAGATGGAACCACAGGTGAAGCCTCTACAACCCCTCTTCTAGAAACAACAAGTTCCTCTGGCCTCGAGACAAGCACCACAACAACCGAAAACACCCCGGAAGGCACTAGCTCATCTCCAACCACTCATCTCACAAGCACGGCGACCCTTTCGACCACTACTCACGCACTGCCCACAACCGTCCCAGGAAGTACTTCTTCGGTTTCAGTCGAAAGGACCACCCCAGCTGAGCTCACCACTGAAGGAACACCAGGCACTAACCCGATAACTCTGGCGAGCACCAGCCATGAGGGGCCGAGTACAGCTGGAATTCTGACTGGACCTCAAACTCCTGGCAGCAGCACCGACGGAGGAGATGGAACCACAGGTGAAGCCTCTACAACCCCTCTTCTAGAAACAACAAGTTCCTCTGGCCTCGAGACAAGCACCACAACAACCGAAAATACCACATGAAGGCACTAGCTCATCTCCAACCACTCATCTCACAAGCACGGCAACCCTTTCGACCACTACTCACGCACTGCCCACAACCGTCCCAGGAAGAACTTCTTCGGTTTCAGTCGAAAGGACCACCCCAGCTGATTTCCCTACTGAAGGTACACCAGGCACTACCCTGATAATTCTGGCGAGCACCAGCAAAGAAGGGCCCAGTACAGCTGGAATTCTGACTGGACCCCAAACACCTGGCAGCAGCACCGACGGAGGAGATGGAACCACAGGTGAAGCCTCTACAACCCCTGTTCCAGAAACAAGTTCCTCTGGCCTCGAGACAAGCACTACAACAGCTGAAAAAACCACGGAAGACACTAGCTCATCTCCAACTACTCATCTCACAAGCACGGCGACCGTTTCGACCACTACTCACGCACTGCCCACAACCGTCCCAGGAAGTACTTCTTCGGTTTCAGTCGAAAGGACCACCCCAGCTGAGCTCACCACTGAAGGAACACCAGGCACTAACCCGATAAGTCTGGCGAGCACCAGCCAGGAGGGGCCGAGTACAGCTGGAATTCTGACTGGACCCCAAACTCCTAGCAGCAGCACCGACGGAGGAGATGGAACCACAGGTGAAGCTTCTACAACCCCTGTTCCAGAAACAACAAGTTCCTCTGGCCTCGAGACAAGCACCACAACAACCGAAAATACCCCGGAAGGCACTAGCTCATCTCCAACCACTCATCTCACAAGCACGGCGACCCTTTCGACCACTACTCACGCACTGCCCACAACCGTCCCAGGAAGTACTTCTTCGGTTTCAGTCGAATGGACCACCCCAGCTGATTTCCCTACTGAAGGTACACCAGGCACAACCCTGATAACTCTGGCGAGCACCAGCAAAGAAGGGCCCAGTACAGCTGGAATTCTGACTGGACCCCAAACTCCTGGCAGCAGCACCGATGGAGGAGATGGAACCACAGGTGAAGCTTCTACAACCCCTGTTCCAGAAACAACAAGTTCCTCTGGCCTCGAGACAAGCACCACAACAACCGAAAATACCCCGGAAGGCACTAGCTCATCTCCAACCACTCATCTCACAAGCACGGCGACCCTTTTGACCACTACTCACGCACTGCCCAGAACCGTCCCAGGAAGTACTTCTTCGGTTTCAGTCGAAAGGACCACCCCAGCTGAGCTCACCACTGAAGGAACACCAGGCACTACCCCGATAACTCTGGCAAGCACCAGCAAAGAGGGGCCCAGTACAGCTGGAATTCTGACTGGACCCCAAACCTCTGGCAGCAGCACCGACGGAGGAGATCGAACCACGGGTGAAGCCTTTACAACCCCTCTTCTAGAAACAACAAGTTACCCTGGCCTCGAAACAAGCACCACAACAGCTAAAAACACTATGGAAGTCACTAGGACATCTCCAACCACACAGGTCACAAGCACTGCTACACCTTTCGACCACTAGTCACGCTTTGCTCACAACCGTTCCAGGAAGTACCTCCTCGGTGTCAGATACAAAGACCACCACAGCTGAGCTCACCACTGAAGGAACACCAGGCACTACCGCGATAACTCTGGCGAGCACCAGCCATGAGGGGCCGAGTACAGCTGGAATTCTGACTGGAACCCAAACTCCTGGCGGCAGCACCGACGGAGGAGATGGAACCACAGGTGAAGCCTCTACAATCCCTCTTCCAGAAACAACAACTTCCTCTGGCCTCGAGACAAGCACTACAACAGCTGAAAACACCACGGAAGGCACTGGGACATCTCCAATCACGCAGCTCACAAGCACTGCTACACCTTCGACCAGTACTCATGCACTGCTCACAACCGTCCCAGGAAGTACCTCCTCTGTGTCAGATACAAGGACCACCACAGCTGAGCTCACCACTGAAGGAACACCAGGCACTAACCCGATAACTCTGGCGAGCACCAGCCAAGAGGGGCCGAGTACAGCTGGAATTCTGACTGGAACCCAAACTCCTGGCAGCAGCACCGACGGAGGAGATGGAACCACAGGTGAAGCCTCTACAACCCCTCTTCCAGAAACAACAAGTTCCTCTGGCCTCAAGACAAGCACTACAACAGCTGAAAACACCACGGAAGGCACTAGCTCATCTGCAACCACTCATCTCACAAGCACGGCGACCCATTCGACCACTACTCACGCACTGCCCACAAGCGTCCCAGGAAGTACTTCTTCGGTTTCAGTCGAAAGGACCACCCCAGCTGATTTCCCCACTGAAGGAACACCAGGCACTACCCTGATAACTCTGGCGAGCACCAGCAAAGAAGGGCCCAGTACAGCTGGAATTCTGACTGGACCCCAAACTCCTGGCAGCAGCACCGACGGAGGAGATGGAACCACAGGTGAAGCCTCTACAACCCCTCTTCTAGAAACAACAAGTTCCACTGGCCTCGAAACAAGCACCACAACAGCTAAAAACACTATGGAAGTCACTAGGACATCTCCAACCACGCAGGTCACAAGCACTGCTATACCTTCGACCACTAGTCACGCTTTGCTCACAACCGTTCCAGGAACTACCTCCTCGGTGTCAGATACAAATACCACCCCAGCTGAGCTCACCACTGAAGGAACACCAGGCACTACCCCGATAACTCTGGCGAGCACCAGCCATGAGGGGCCGAGTACAGCTGGAATTCTGACTGGAACCCAAACTCCTGGCAGCAGCACCGACGGAGGAGATGGAACCACAGGTGAAGCCTCTACAACCCCTCTTCCAGAAACAACAAGTTCCTCTGGCCTCGAGCCAAGCACTACAACTGCTGAAAACACCACGGAAGGCACTAGCTCATCTCCAACCACTCATCTCACAAGCACGGCGACCCATTCGACCACTACTCACGCACTGCCCACAACCGTCCCAGGAAGTACTTCTTCGGTTTCAGTCGAAAGGACCACCCCAGCTGATTTCCCCACTGAAGGAACACCAGGCACTACCCTGATAACTCTGGCGAGCACCAGCAAACAAGGGCCCAGTACAGCTGGAAATCTGACTGGACCCCAAACTCCTGGCAGCAGCACCGACGGAGGAGATGGAACCACAGGTGAAGCCTCTACAACCCCTCTTCTAGAAACAACAAGTTCCACTGGCCTCGAGACAAGCACCACAACAGCTGAAAACACCACGGAAGGCACTGGGACATCTCCAAACACGCAGCTCACAAGCACTGCTTCACCTTCGACCAGTACTCACACACTGCTCACAACCGTCCCAGGAAGTACCTCCTCTGTGTCAGATACAAGGACCACCACTGCTGAGCTCACAACTGAAGGAACACGGGGAACGACCCCGATAATTCTGGCAAGCACCACCCAAGAGGGGCCCAGTACAGCTGGAATTCTGACTGGACCCCAAACCTCTGGCAGCAGCACCGACGGAGGAGATGGAACTACAGGTGAAGCCTCTACAACCCCTCTTCTAGAAACAACAAGTTCCACTGGCCTCGAGACAAGCACCACAACAGCTGAAAACACCATGGAAGTCACTGGGACATCTCCAACCACGCAGCTCACAAGCACTGCTACACCTTCGACCAGTACTCACGCACTGCTCACAACCGTCCCAGGAAGTACCTCCTCTGTGTCAGATACAAGGACCACCCCAGCTGAGCTCACCACTGAAGGAACACGGGGAACTACCCCGATAATTCTGGCAAGCACCACCCAAGAGGGGCCCAGTACAGCTGGAATTCTGACTGGACCCCAAACCTCTGGCAGCAGCACCGACGGAGGAGATCGAACCACGGGTGAAGCCTTTACAACCCCTCTTCTAGAAACGACAAGTTACCCTGGCCTCGAAACAAGCACCACAACAGCTGAAAACACCATGAAAGTCACTGGGATATCTCCAACCACGCAGGTCACAAGCACTGCTACACCTTCGACCTCTAGTCACGCTTTGCTCACAACCGTTCCAGGAAGTACCTCCTCTGTGTCAGATACAAGGACCACCCCAGCTGAGCTCACCACTGAAGGAACACCAGTCACTACCCCGATAACTCTGGCGAGCACCAGCCATGAGGGGCCGAGTACAGCTGGAATTCTGACTGGACCCCAAACTCCTGGCAGCAGCACCGACGGAGGAGATGGAACCACAGGTGAAGCCTCTACAACCCCTCTTCCAGAAACAACAAGTTCCTCTGGCCTCGAGACAAGCACCACAACAACCGAAAATACCCCGGAAGGCACTAGCTCATCTCCAACCACTCATCTCACAAGCACGGCGACCCTTTCGACCACTACTCACGCACTGCCCACAACCGTCCCAGGAAGTACTTCTTCGGTTTCAGTCGAATGGACCACCCCAGCTGATTTCCCTACTGAAGGTACACCAGGCACTACCCTGATAACTCTGGCGAGCACCAGCAAAGAAGGGCCCAGTACAGCTGGAATTCTGACTGGACCCCAAACACCTGGCAGCAGCACCGATGGAGGAGATGGAACCACAGGTGAAGCCTCTACAACCCCTCTTCTAGAAACAACAAGTTCCTCTGGCCTCGAGACAAGCACCACAACAGCTGAAAACACCACGGAAGGCACTAGGACATCTTCAACCACGCAGCTCACAAGCACTGCTACACCTTCGACCAGTACTCACGCACTGCTCACAACCGTCCCAGGAAGTACCTCCTCTGTGTCAGATACAAGGACCACCACTGCTGAGCTCACAACCGAAGGAACACGTGGAACTACCCCGATAATTCTGGCAAGCACCACCCAAGATGGGCCCAGTACAGCTGGAATTGTGACTGGACCCCAAACCTCTGGCAGCAGCACCGACGGAGGAGATCGAACCACGGGTGAAGCCTTTACAACCCCTCTTCTAGAAACAACAAGTTACCACTGGCCTCGAAACAAGCACCACAACAGCTAAAAACACTATGGAAGTCACTAGGACATCTCCAACCACGCAGGTCACAAGCACTGCTACACCTTCGACCACTAGTCACGCTTTGCTCACAACCGTTCCAGGAAGTACCTCCTCGGTGTCAGATACAAAGACCACCCCAGCTGAGCTCACCACTGAAGGAACACCAGGCACTACCCCGATAACTCTGGCGAGCACCAGCCATGAGGGGCCGAGTACAGGTGGAATTCTGACTGGAACCCAAACTCCTGGCAGCAGCACCGACGGAGGAGATGGAACCACAGGTAAAGCCTCTACAACCCCTCTCCCAGAAACAACAAGTTCCTCTGGCCTCGAGACAAGCACCACAAAAGCTGAAAATACCCCGGAAGGCACTAGCTCGTCTCCAACCACTCATCTCACAAGCACGGCGACCCATTCGACCACTACTCACGCACTGCCCACAACCGTCCCAGGAAGTACTTCTTCGGTTTCAGTCGAAAGGACCACCCCAGCTGATTTCCCCACTGAAGGAACACCAGGCACTACCCTGATAACTCTGGCGAGCACCAGCAAAGAAGGGCCCAGTACAGCTGGAATTCTGACTGGACCCCAGACTCCTGGCAGCAGCACCGACGGAGGAGATGGAACCACAGCGTGAAGCCTCTACAACCCCTCTTCTAGAAAAAACAAGTTCCTCTGGCCTCGAGACAAGCACCACAACAGCTGAAAACACCACGGAGGGCACTGGGAGATCTTCAACCACACAGCTCACAAGCACTGCTACACCTTCGACCAGTACTCACGCATTGCTCACAACCGTCCCAGGAAGTACCTCCTCTGTGTCAGATACAAGGACCACCACAGCTGAGCTCACCACTGAAGGAACACAGGGAACTACTCCGATAACTCTGGCGAGCACCAGCCATGAGGGGCCGAGTACAGCTGGAAATCTGACTGGAACCCAAAATCCTGGCAGCAGCACCGACGGAGGAGATCGAACTACGGGTGAAGCCTCTACAACCCCTCTTCCAGAAACAACAAGTTCCTCTGGCCTCGAGACAAGCACTACAACAGCTGAAAACACCATGGAAGGCACTAGCTCATCTCCAACCACTCATCTCACAAGCACGGCGACCCTTTCGACCACTACTCACGCACTGCCCACAACCGTCCCAGGAAGTACTTCTTCGGTTTCAGTCGAAAGGACCACCCCAGCTGATTTCCCCACTGAAGGAACACCAGGCACTACCCTGATAACTCTGGCGAGCACCAGCAAACAAGGGCCCAGTACAGCTGGAAATCTGACTGGACCCCAATCTCCTGGCACCTTCACCGACGGAGGAGATGGAACCACAGGTGAAGCCTCTACAACCCCTCTTCTAGAAACAACAAGTTCCTCTGGCCTCGAGACAAGCACCACAACAGCTGAAAACACCACGGAAGGCACTGGGACATCTCCAAACACGCAGCTCACAAGCACTGCTACACCTTCGACCAGTACTCACACACTGCTCACAACTGTCCCAGGAAGTACCTCCTCTGTGTCAGATACAAGGACTACCACTGCTGAGCTCACCACTGAAGGAACACGGGGAACTACCCCGATAATTCTGGCAAGCACCACCCAAGAGGGGCCCAGTACAGCTGGAATTCTGACTGGACCCCAAACTCCTGGCAGCAGCACCGACGGAGGTGATGGAACCACAGGTGAAGCCTCTACAACCCCTCTTCTAGAAACAACAAGTTCCACTGGCCTCGAGACAAGCACCACAACAGCTGAAAACACCACGGAAGGCACTGGGACATCTCCAACCACGCAGCTCACAAGCACTGCTACACCTTCGACCAGTACTCACGCACTGCTCACAACCGTCCCAGGAAGTACCTCCTCTGTGTCAGATACAAGGACCACCACAGCTGAGCTCACCACTGAAGGAACACGGGGAACTACCCCGATAACTCTGGCGAGCACCAGCCATGAGGGGCCGAGTACAGCTGGAATTCTGACTGGACCCCAAACCTCTGGCAGCAGCACCGACGGAGGAGATGGAACTACAGGTGAAGCCTCTACAACCCCTCTTCTAGAAACAACAAGTTCCACTGGCCTCGAGACAAGCACCACAACAGCTGAAAACACCATGGAAGTCACTGGGACATCTCCAACCACGCAGCTCACAAGCACTGCTACACCTTCGACCAGTACTCACGCACTGCTCACAACCGTTCCAGGAAGTACCTCCTCTGTGTCAGATACAAGGACCACCCCAGCTGAGCTCACCACTGAAGGAACACGGGGAACTACCCCGATAATTCTGGCAAGCACCACCCAAGAGGGGCCCAGTACAGCTGGAATTGTGACTGGACCCCAAACTTCTGGCAGCAGCACCGACGGAGGAGATCGAACCACGGGTGAAGCCTTTACAACCCCTATTCTAGAAACAACAAGTTCCTCTTGCCTCGAGACAAGCACTACAACAGCTGAAAACACCCCGGAAGGCACTGGCTCATCTCCAACCACGCATCTCACAAGAACTGCGACCCTTTCGACCACTACTCACGCACTGCCCACAACCTTCCCAGGAAGTACTTCTTCGGTTTCAGTCGACAAGGACCACCGCAGCTGAGCTCACCACTGAAGGAACACGGGGAACTACCCCGATAACTCTGGCGAGCGCCACCATGAGGGCCAAGCAGCGGATTCTAACTGGACCTCAAGCTCTGGCAGCATCTCTGACTCAGCGATCCACTACCTAAAACTCACTGGCAGCATCTCCACGACCACGTCAGCGATCCCCACTACCTGCTAAGACCACATCCACACGTTCATCAGTACCTCCACGACCACATCAACCATCCCCACCACCTCGATGACCACATCCACAGTTCCCAGCACTTCTACAACTACATCAACCATCCCCACCACTTCAAGGACCACAGCCGTAGTTCCCAGCACTTCTACAACTACATCAGCAATCCCCATCACCTCGATGACCATGTCCACAGTACCCAGCAGTTCTACTACCACATCAGCAATCCCCACCTCCTCAACGACCATGTCCACAGTTCCCAGCACTTCTATGACTACATCAACTATCCCCACCACCTTGGCACCCATGCCCACAGTTCCCAGCACTTCTACAATTCCATCAACCACCCCCACCACCTCGATGACCACATCTACAGTTCCCAGCACTTCTAAGACTACATCAGCCATCCCAACCACCTTGATGACCACGTCCACAGTTCCCAACACTTCTACAACTACATCAGCAATCCCCAGCACCTCGACAACCAAATCCACAATTCCCAGCACTTCTACAACTACATCAACCATCCCCACCACCTCCATGACCACATCCACCATCCCCAGCACTTCTGCAATTATATCAACCATCCCCACCACCTCAACCAGCATGTCCACAGTTCCCAGCACTTCTACAACTACATCAGCAATCCCCACCACCTCGATGACCACGTCCACAGTTCCCAGCACTTCTACAACTACATCAACCATCCCCACCACCTTCACAACCACGTCCACAACTCCTAGCACTTCTACAAAAACATCAACCATCCCCACCACCTCCATGACCACATCCACAATTCCTAGCACTTCTACAACTACATCAGCAATCCCCACCACCTCGATGACCATGTCCACAGTTCCCAGCACTTCTACAACTACATCAGCAATCCCCACCACCTCGACAGCCACATGCACAGTTACCAACAGCTCTTCAACAACATCAACCATCCCCACAACCTCCATGACCACATCCACAGTTCCCAGCAGTTCTACAACTACATCAACAATCCCCACCACCTCGACGACCACGTCCACAGTTCCCAGCACTTCTACAATGACATCAACCATCCTCACTACCTCGACAACCACGTCCACAGTTCCTAGCACTTCTACAACTACATCAGCAATCCCCAGCATCTTGACGACCACGTCCACAGTTCCCAGCACTTCTACAATGACATCAACCATCCCCACCACCTCGACGACCACGTCCACAGTTCCCAGCACTTCTACAATGACATCAACCATCCCCACTACCTCGACAACCACGTCCACAGTTCCCAGCACTTCTACAAATACATCAACCATCCCCACCACCTCCATGGCCACGTCCACAATTCCAAGCACTTCTACAACTACATCAGCAATTCCCACCACCTCCACGACCACCTCCACCATTCCCAGCACTTCTACAACTACATCGGCAATCCCCACCACCTCGACGACTGCGTCCACAGTTCCCAGCACTTCTACAACTACATCAACCATCCCCACCACCTCGACGACCACGTCCACAGTTCCCAGTACTTCTACAACTACATCAACCATCCCCACCACCTCGACGACCACGTCCACACTTCCCAGCACTTCTATAACTACATCAACAATCCCCACCACCTCGACGACCACATCCTCAGTTTCCATCACGTCTACAACTACATCAACCATCCCCACCACCTCAACAACCACATCTACAGTTCCTAGCACTTCTACAACCACCACCTCGATGACTACCTCCACAGTTCCCAGTACCTCTACGACTACATCAAGAATCCCCACCACCTCAACAACCACATCCACAGTTCACAGCACTTCTACAACTACATCAACCATCCCCACCACCTCAACGACCACGTCCACATTTCCCAGGACTTCTACGACGACATCAACCATCCCCACCACCTCCATTTCCATGTCCACAGTTCCCAGCACTTCTACAACTACATCAACCATCCCCACTACCTCCACAACCAGGTCCACAGTTCCCAGCACTTCTTCGACTACATCAACCATCCCCACCACCTCCATTTCCATGTCCACAGTTCCCAGCACTTCTACAACTACATCAACCATCCCCACCACCTCCATTTCCATGTCCACAGTTCCCAGCACTTCTACAACTACATCAACCATCCCCACTACCTCGACAACCACATCCACAGTTCCTAGCACTTCTACAACCACCACCTCGATGACCACCTCCACAGTTCCCAGCACCTCTACGACTACATCAAGAATCCCCACCACCTCAACAACCACATCCACAGTTCACAGCACTTCTACAACTACATCAACCATCCCCACCACCTCAACGACCACATCCACAGTTCCCAGCACAACCACCGCAGGTAAGTATGAGGCCTCCTTCCTTATTTTCTGGGTCAGAGAAGTTGTGACTCCATCCCCAGAGCCCGAAACACCTCTGCACTGAGCCCCTGCACTGCTCTTCTCAGCTAGGCCAGGTTCCGCAGCTGCTGAGGGTTCCTATTATCGCGTATGGGTGGCTTCTCCAATCCACCCACAGAGCAGACTCTTTGTGTGCAGAAAGAAATGAACCAAAAGAAAGAACCGCCCCTTGATGGGCAAAGTGCCTGGAGCTCCGTCACTCTCAGCCCCACCACTCCCCCCCCCTGCATCTTCCTAGACCAGGATTTGGGAGGTGGTGATGGAGCGCCCCCACTCCAGTGTATCTTCCCTTTGCCCTTCTGAGTTGCACCAGAAGGCTGAGCGAAGCCGAGCCAAGCCAAGCGAAGCCCAGGCAGCCCGGCTCTGTCCCTCCCGTCACGCCTTCCCCTTTCCAGGAAGCCTTCGTGTTTTGAAGGTCAGCCCTCTGCCTTTTCTCCCTCGGTGCCCCCTGGACCCTGGTACATCGATCCTCGGTGGTGTTTGTGTGCTTACTGGAGAGCTGGCCATAGACTGGGTCCAATTGCATCGGATCCCAAAGAGACTCCAGGGTTTGGGGGTGGAGGTTTGGATTCCCCATAGATGCCCTCTTGAGGCTGCATTAGGAGCTTGGGATGAGAAGCCCCTTGGAGCTACTGAGAAGGTCACCCCTGCCCGACCAGTCGCACCCCTGGGGCAGACCCCAGCCCCGAGGCTTCCCATGGAGATGCGGGCCGGGGAGAGAAATGCTGTGGGAAGACTCCAGCTGAACCTGATAGAGCGTGCTATTGAGCTCACGGGGAGTCCCGTGAAGCGGCAGTGACGGCCACCGAGAAATGTGGCCTCTCTGCTCTCGCTGCATCGGCTGGTTCACCGCCATCCCAGTTGTTCAAGATGCCTCGGAATCTGCTGGGTCCTAACTCTGAGCCCTTGTTGCTGCCGGAACTGGTCGTCAGCTGAGCTGTTTTTGCAAAGGACCACCTGTGGGAGGGGCCGTGGCTCAGTGGGAGAGCATCTCCTTGGCAGGCAGGCAGGCAGGCAGGCAGGCAGGCAGGCAGGAGGTCCCCGGCTCAGTCCCCAGCCGCATCTCCACTCCAAAGGACCAGCGTGATCCTCCACTGAGACCCTGGAGAGAGAGAGCCGCTGCTGGGCTGAGTCCCGGAGACTGGCCTTGAGGGCCCTGGGGTGTGGGTCTGTGGGTCTGAGTCTGTGTCAGGCCGTGGCACCTTCCTCCCCCACCTGACCTGTTCCTATTGAACTGGAGGTGCCACCGGGGATTGACCCAGGCACCTCCTGCATGCCAAGCAGAGGCTCTGCCACTGAGCCACGGCCCCTGCCCTGAGGAATGCGGGTTACCTGGATGAAGGCTCTGCTCGTGTTGGGTGACGGAAGAGGTCACTTCCTCTGCGGGTGGTGGCACCAAGGGCAGGGAGAGCAGTTCTGGGTTTCAGGTTTCGGGTCCAGTGCCTGAGCATCTGGGGTTCTGCTTCCCGGATGCTTGCGTATGACGTCTGTTTGTTCCTGCTTACTTTGAGATTGACCAAATGCTTGGGGGGGGGGGAATGACCATCTCTTCTCCAGAGCTTTGCTATAATGGAGGATCCCACGATGGAGTGAAATGTATTTGTCCCGACAACTTATTCTACGGGCCCAAGTGTGAATTCCCAGTGCCAGAAATCACGGTGCCAGCGGGTAAGTTTCACTGGGGGCAGACTGACCCCCACCCCCTCCAACAGGGTCCCCCCAACCCCGTTTTTGAGTCTGGGGCATCTGGCACTTCCCCCAGCCCTCCCGGCGGGGCGTGGTTCGTTGGTCTCACACTCGTTCCTTGCTAGTGTCCGTGCACGCTACCTCCAGAGTAGCCGACAGCTCCATGCACAGGTTAAAGCGTCACTAAGCGACATGCCCAACTCCACTGGGAAGGGGCAAAACTGTCAACACCCGAGAACTCAGCAGGGCAGCAGGGAGAAGCCCTCCGAGGCAGGGCAGCCCACGCTCAGGATCCGCGGCCCAATTCATGAGCGTGCCAGGAAGAGGGAGTTTAAGGAGGGGTCCGTCTTGTCGGCAGGCTCTCAGCGCCTTTGCAGGCACTCTTCAGGGGAAGGCCCCCGACATTTCCCCTCAGGCTTTTAGAAAACAGAGGAAAAGCTCTCGATGCTTGTGCCTCCGGGGTCCTCGGTGCCCTTCGGCGTGGAGGCTGTTGCCATCGGGTGCTGTGCTTCCCTGCACTGCTCCCCCTCCCTCTGTTTCAGAGCCTGTGGCCGTGGCCGTGGAAGCCCAGGTGAGGATCACCAACCGGAACTTCACCGAAGCGCTCAAGGACCCCGGCTCGATCGAGTACCAAGACCTCGAGAAGGACTTCAAGGAGAAGGTAGCCTGGGCCTCGGGGGCTCCCCCTGTCCCCAGCTGGGCCCTCCCCAGTGAAGACCGGGCTTTTCTTTTCGCCCTCCTCTTGCACCACAGAGACACTGCCTGTTCTTCTCTCTCCCTTGCAGATGGACCAAGTCTACAAGGACATCCCCGGGTACCATGAGGTGGTGATCCTGCGACTCAGGTGGGTGCCCAAGGAAGGGGCCGGCTCAAGGGTCCCACCCCTCTCCCGTTCCCCGGAGGGCCCCTCCTGCTGCAGGGCTGGAAATGGGGAGCCCAGAGAGGCAGCCGGCCGGCCCAGGCAGGCCCCCCCAGCCCCCCTCCCAGGCCCCCTCCCGGCCCCCTGCTCGCCTGGCACTGCTGGTCCCAACCTTCCTGCCCTGGGCGGCTCCTCTGGGAATTGGAAGAAGGGGGGCCAGGCTTCATTCAGGGGTTGAGGGAAGGGGCCTTTCGTGAACACGTGATCAGATCATAAGGACACATCAGAGCTGCCCTGCTGCTTCAGACCATTAAGGGTCCCTCTAGTCCAGCATCCTGTCGCACACAGCAGCCAACCAGTTCCTCCGGAGGGCCGAAAAGAGGTCCAGGCCCCCGAGGCCAGGTGGCGCGGCTGCAGCACTCCCGGGGTTTTGAGGAGCCCCCATTCGGAGACCTGGCAGGGCTCCGTCCTCAGCCGACAGACAGCTGAGCTCTCTTGGGTGTGCGCGTCGATGAGGTCCTGCAGCCGCAGAAGGCAGGCGCTCTCCCGGGCCCCCCACCGCCCCTCTTCTGTGCTTTCCGCTGGCCCGCCCGCGCTCTGGGTCTCCAGCAAAGCCAAAGGACGGAACGGGGGGGGGGTGGCCACACGGAGGACTTGTGCTTCAGCCTCTTCCTTGCTTCCTTAGGAGGGGCAGCATCATTGTGGAGCACAAAGTTGTCGTGAACACCACTGAGACCAATAATGTGAGCATCATTGATGCGGCCATCCAAAACGTGACGCAGGCCGTGCGGGACCAACTGATTACTTTGAACTCCACGGAGAAGAACTGCTCGGAGGGTAAGTGATGCGATGGCGCTGGGCTGCAGGGGGTCTCTGCGCACTCGAGCGTCCTGGAGGTGGAAGCCGGGAGTCCCAGGATGAGGCAGCTGCATAAGACAGCTGGTGTGACCTCCGAAACGGAGCCACAGCACCGGCCAGTCTTGTGGCCACACCCGGGCTCCGTCACGAACCCGACTTGGGTCTGTATGTGACTGCTTGCATCAGAGAGTGCGCTTTTCTTTGTGCCACCATCGCCAGCTATAAAACCCAGCCTGTCACATGGCCAGGGCCTTAAGAACGTAAGAACATAAGAGAAGCCAGTGTTGGATCCGGCCAACGGCCCATCCAGTCCAACACTGTGTCTCATAATGGCCAAAAATACCAGGGGCCCTCAGGAGGTCCAGCAGTGGGGCCAGGACACCAGAAGCCCTCCCACTGTTGCCCCCCCCAAATCACCAAGAATACAGAGCACCCCTTGCCCCAGACCGAGAGTTCCTATCTATCCTTGGTGGCTAATATCCACCGATGGACCTCTGTCCCATATGTTTATCTAATTCCCTCTGGAAGCCGTCCGTGCTTGTAGCCGCCGCCACCTCCTGTGGCAGTGAGTTCCACGTGTTAATCATTCTCTGGGTGAAGGAGGCCTTGGGGGACACGGGTGAGGCTCCCTGTGAGGCAGTACAAAGGGCAGCGCTTTCCAGGTCCTTTCGCCCCCACAGGAAAGAAGCTTTATTGCTAAAGGCTGAACTGGAGCACAGACATAGGAAATAGCCGTCTCGCCTAGTGGGCACAGACCTGAGGGAAGGAATGCAAAACCATAAGTCTAGCTGAGTTTCGATATCCAAGACAGTTCCCTTTGGTGGAGCAAAGACACCCCCAGACTCCCGAATGCCCTCCTGGCAGAGGAATGTGGGTCTCAGCAGTCGGTCCAGCATCTGGGCAACGTGCTTCAAGAGAGAACCGAGGAAGACTCTGCCCCTTAAACCTTTCGGCTTGCTTTGACGGAAACCCTCCCCAGTCCAGAGTTAGGAATCCTGTCCCGCGTGGGAGATACCCCCAAACTCTCCCGATCAGCTTACCTGGCAGGGAGCCCACGTCTCTACGCCCCGCCCCCATCAGGTTCTTATGACTGTCTTCTCCCTTTGGCACGTGAGCCGAATGGGCTGCCCCCCCCGTGGAATCCCCGCCCCCCTTTCCCTGGCAAGTCTGGCCCATCTTCCGGTGGGTGGCCCAGTTGGGCTGAAGCAACCGGGGGCCCCTTTAGCAGTGTGTCGGTCTCCAGGGATTCCCTGGTGCGCTCTAAGCCTCCGCCCCCCCAGCACACAACAGGCTCCGCCTCAGTGCCCCTGGAGAGGGGAAGAGGCTCCTGGCCGGGCCCCCTCCTCCTTCTGGGTGAAAGTTCAGGAACAAGAGGGCGGAGTGCCTGCAGGGCTGTTTCCCCCACAGACCTTCACGGGGGGGGGCTCCGCTCACGCATCAGGCGCAGCACAGAGCACTGGGGGCCCTGCCCCGGGGAGGCGTCAGACTGCGATGCAGGCGCCTGTTCCAGAGCTCCTGCCAGGAAGGCCAGAGTCGCCTGTGTGTGTGTGTGGGTGAGGCTGGCTGGACCGGCTTCAGGCATCCAGCGCAGGCCTTCTGGTTCCACAGAGCTCCTCAATGCCCGTGCACGGAAAGCAGGAGGAGTTTCCCCACGTCCTTCTCCGCTCCTGCTCCCCCATCTGACCCCGGGAACGTCCCTTCCTGGGCTCACATGGGGGCATCCCCCTCCTGGGTCTCCTCTGAGCGGAGCTCCGCTGGGGAAAGGCGCAGGAGGAGCTGCTGGATCGTAGCCCGGCTGAACAGGTTGGCCCTTTGCAGAATAAGGGGCGTGGCCCAGCAGGCCCCCTGTGATCGTCCCGAAATCTGGACGGGCCGACCCGAAGACGCCTCTTCTCTCTCTCTCTCTCTCTCTCTCTCTCTCTCTCTCTCTCTCTCTCTCTGTGTGTGTGTGTGTGTGTGTGTGTGCAGCTGGGACAGGGGAGGGCGGGCGGCCTGGCGTGGCTCGATCTGGTCAGGTCTCCGAGGCTAAGCAAGGCCAGTCCTCGGAAGGGGGAGCCCCAAGGAAGACTCTGCAGAGGGAGGCTGTGGAAGCCCCCCTGCTTCTCACTGGCCTGGAGAGCCCCTGGCCGGAGTCCCCGGAACTGGGTTGTGGCTCGACAGCTCTTTACACACACACACACACACACACACACATGGACACACACAGACACACAACTGGGACAAGGCCGGCATTTGAAACGTCTCCCCATCGGTGTCAGCTTGTCCCGTCCTGAAAAGGGGGTGCTCTTCCTTGGGAGGCCCTGCAAGGCCCAGGGAACGCCGCCATCCCATGGGCTGAGAAGGAACTCTTTGGGAAACAAAACACTAGTGCTCCATGCACACCAGTTTGGTGTAGTGGTTAAGTGCGCGGACTCTTATCTGGGAGAACCGGGTTTGATTCATCACTCCTCCACTGGCACCTGCTGATGTGACCTTGGGTCAGTCACAAGCTCTGGCACAGCTGTTCTCCCAAGGACAGTTTCTGTCAGAGCTCTCTCAGCCCCGCCTCCCTCACAGGGTGTCTGTTGTGGGGAGGGGAAGGGAAGGGAGTTTGTAAGCCGCTCTGAGACCCCTTTGTGCGGTGAAGGGCGGGGTATCAATCCAATCTCTTCTTCTTCTTCTCTCCCCAGAGATCTGCTTCACGGCTCTGCCTGACCCCATCCTGAATGCGACCTCATCGTTCTCAGCTGAAGGTGAGACCAAGGCCTGGAATGGGACGGTCCCTCTTCTCTCTCCCTCTTTGGGACCCCATTTGCACTGTTGGTCCCGAGGGGGCACTTCCCTCTGAAAACCTCCGTGTGGACCCCCGTAATCCCACCGGAAGTGGCCAAAGGAAGGGAGGGGCTCTTCCGAATCAGCGTGGCATCTCTTTGGGCGGCTTCTACTTCAGAATCATCAGGTCCTAGAGACTGAAGGGTCCCTAGAGGCCATCCAGCCCAGCCCTTGCTCCATGCAGGAGGCTGAAATCTAGACCCCCCCCGCCTGTCAGAGGGACCTGCTGGTGTTTCTCCTGCACCCCCTCCCAAAGCATCACAGGAGGGCTATTGTTTTTCTTCCCTTTGCAGATGCTTGCAAAAAGACGGCCGAGACTCAGTTTCCAGAGTTCGCAGCCTTCTATTACTCCCACGTGGTGGAGGGCGTCCCACGCTGTGTCACCGACTGCAGCAGCGAGAGCCCCCGAGCCATCGACTGCCACCACGGTGCCTGCCACGTCTCGAGAGGGGGCCCCCAGTGCGAGTGAGTGATTCGGGGAGGGGGGCAACCGAGGAGCCCCAGAGTCCGAGCCTTCCACCGAGGAAGTCCAGCAGGGTCCCCACGCAGAGGCAGGGGATGGCCAACCGCCTCTGAACGTCTCTGGCCTCAAAAGCCTCCGGGGGGGGTAGGGCATAAGTCGGCCGCCAGCATTTCGGAGCAGGATGTGCCTGAATGCCGCCTGGTTCAGACCATCTCAGCAGGCGGAGCCCATCAGGGGAGGGCTGGGCTGCCGCGGTTCTTCCCTGTGCGGTCCCTTCCCAGGGGGAGGACTCCACCGTGTCTCCCCCCCCCCGCCTCCTGAAGCGGGACAGTCCTTGGGAGGGGCGGGCTGTGCCATTCATTCCCCATGGAAATCGGCCCATGGGATCAGTGGCAGGAGGACGGGGACCGGGACGCAGGGCAGGCCGTGGATGGTCCCTTCCCCATCCGCCTCCCTGTGAGTTTTGCTTGAGGAGGCGGTTGTGATGTCGCCCCCCCCCACGCACACACACACACACACACACCCCGTGGACTCGGCGACGCCTCTGTGGCTGGGCTCCGGCCTTGCAGCAGGGGTGGGCGCACTTGGGGAGGCACGCAGACTTCCCGTGGAACATCCCATGTCCCCGTGTTCCCTGTTCACCCGGAGCAGGTGTCTGCTGCCCAGAGCCCGAGGGCGTGCTGGGCCCTTGGCAGGTCTGCCCCAGGTCCTATCAGCGCAGAGGGCCACGAGGGCTCCTTGCTGGAGCATAACCCTCAGGCGCGCAGGGGCCCCGTGGGGACAGGGATCGTGGCCCCTGGAGACAGGGCGCGTGGGTTAACCCCCTGGTGGGGAAACGGACAGGCGCGCACCCCTTTTCCTTGCCAGTCGGTTCCTGCAGCAGGGGACAAACAGCTCCCTGCGGCTCCCGTCCCGGTCCAAACCGGGGTTCAGTTTCAGGACTTTTAGAGCCCATCTGGGTTGGCGGGACATGCCACAGACCCATCAGCCTTGTCCTGCGGGCCCCTCTGTCTCACCCCCTCCCTTCTGTGGCCCTTGAGATGGCTTGGGGGGGGGGCAGGGAGGCTGCGGAGGAGCAGAAGGGCCTCGAGCCCCTGAGGCTGCCCCACCTTGAGCCGGACTCCCCGGCCCCCTTTCTCTGGGTCTCCTCCCCAGCCCCGCTGCTTGCAGCCCCTCGGACAGGCGTTCGACGCCCCCCCTCCTCCAACTTGGCCTCTCTCTTGGGTCCTGGGCCCTTCCTCTCGCTCGCTCACTCGCTCACCAGTGGAACCCCCCCCCGTCTCTCCCCAGCTGCAATGATCCGGATGTCTTCTGGTACCTGGACCGTCACCGCTGCCAGTCGCGCGTACAGAAGTCGGAGCTGGGCCTGGGGCTGGGCCTGGCCGTCCTCGCTGTCGCCTGCGCCGTCCTGGCCGCCTTCCTCCTCAGGGCCAGCCGGAGAAAGGCCCAGTCTCAGTAAGAGGGCAGAGGGCCGGGGGCCACAGAAACCCCGCTCCTGGGGGGTCAGGGGGGGCTGCGTCCCCGGGCTCCCCAAGAGGCGCGTGGCGGGCCAGAGGCGAGTCCGGGAGCAGGGCCCTGGGGGCTCCAGAGCGTGGGGGGCGAGAGAGGGAGGGAGGGCCATGGGTCGTGGTGGTGACCTTCCCTGGTGGCTTCCCTTGCAGCTGGTCGGACGATGCAGAGGCCTGGTACGAGGAGGCGGAGGAATGGGCACCCGCCGGAGGCCTGGCCTTCTGGAACCAAGGCGCCGACTCGGGGGACGGTAAGTGCTCTCGGGAGCCTCCGGGGTAGGGGGCGGGGGTGGCCAGCCTCCATGTGGGGCCTGGAGCCCTCCCGGGACCACGAGGGACCTCCAGATCACAGAGGGCAGAGCCCCCCCCCCGGTGGGGAGATCTGGCTGCTTGGGAGAGTGGACTCGATGGATCCATGGCAGCCCCCTCCCCTCCCTGCCCCCCCCCGGCTGGCAATCGGCTCCCCTCCCTTCTTGCCTCCTGCAGAGCTCTCTGAAGCTCCAAAGCTTGCAAGGGCCTCAGCAGTCCCGGCGGCCCCAGAAGAGGGGGGGCATTGCCCTCTCGGGGGCTTTGTGGGGACAGCCAGGCCAACCCCCCTCCCATGTCAAAGAGCTCTGAAGTGGGCAGGGCCAGTGAGCAGGGATGGTCACTCCCGAGCAGGCCTGTCCCCAAAGCCCGCCAGGCATGAGCCCAAACGGGGGCGCCCTCCCTCTGTCTGGACTGAACGCCGGGTGCCCCCGTCTCCTGTCAGAGCCCCCGCCCCACCCCACCCTACCCCAGGTCGGTCCGTCTCGTCCCCTCTGACTGGCAGGGCCCCGGGGGAGCCCTCTCCTTCCTCCCGCCCCCTGCGGGCATCCTTCAAAGGGGAGGGGCTGTCCCGCTGAGCCACGGCCCCTCCCCTAAGTGAATCGGGTGTCCTCTGCTGTGGCCACCGGTGCTCACCGCCTCCGCCCTCTCTCCTTCCCAGGGAGTCAGAGAAGCAGTGAGGCTTTCCGGCCGTCCCTTCAGGCAGTGGACACCTCCATAAAGGTGCGTCTGGCCAGGGGCTGGGTGGCTAGAGGGTGTGGCTGTTTATTCTGGTGAACTTCTAGGCCCCCATCGCCCCAATGTGCCTGGGGGAGGGGAGTGTGTCTCCAGGCTGTGGGGCAGCTCATGTTAGGGGCTGGGATGCATCCTGACCCACACACACACCCCGGGTCCAGGTGGGTCGGTCTGGGTGATGCACCTTCTCCCAGTCAAGGCGATCTCCCCACCGGAAAGCGCCCCAGCGGAAAAGGTCGTTTCAGCAGCAGGAAGGACACGAGCGGGTCACAGGTTCACCGGCTGACAGACAGGGAGCAGGGCAGCCGGCTGGGAAAGAAATGACCTGGGGACATTTTAACCAAAAAGCCTCAGCATCGCAATTCCCTTGGTTTTCTACGTTGTTTGGGCTGACCCAAAGGCTCTGGGCAGCTGAATTTGTACGACAGCACACAGACAGACAGACAGACAGACAGACAGACAGACTCATGCTAGCCAATTGAGAGAGAGAGAGGGAGGGAGAGAGAGAGAGAGATGGAGAGAGAGAGAGAGGCTTTCAGATCGAACGGGTTCCAGACCCATCAGTTCAAGTCCCGGCCCACCCACCCAAAACCGGCTCACCTTTGCCGGGCATTTGGGAGGGGCTCCAGCCCGGGCGAGTCTCTTGGGAGAAGGGCAGAGGGGGAGGAGCTTCGTGACATCCCACCCGGGTGCACGAGGCCGCGGAGCCCTTTCCCTTGGCCAACGAACCTGGCCTCCCTGGGGGCCTCCCAGCAGACATCACCTCACCCCTCTCCGGGTGGGAGCCTGCGGCTGGGTGGCTCAAGCAGAGACAACTGGGGCTGAATCCACACAGGATGGAGGCTCCCTGGCTGGGTAGGGGTGACCCCGGGGTCGGATGGCATCTTCCAGCTTTTGACGGGGCACCATTCATACCTTTGCCAACCGCCAAGAGACAAGGAGTGGTCTGGGGTACCTCCTTAGCGATGGAGGCCCATGTCACAAATGTTGCCGGCCTGGCGTTCTTACCATTGCTCCCGGCCAGGCAACTGGCCCCTTTCCTGTCTCCCTCCGACCTCGCCTCTGTAACCCATGCAGTGGTCACCTCCAGGTTGGATTGCTGTGATGCCCTCTACGCTGGCCCACCCTTGAGACTCCACCGGAAGTTGCAACTGGTCCGGAACGCGGCGGCCTGGCTCCTTATGGGGCACACATCCCACCAGAGCTCTGCCAGCTGCGCTGGCTCCAGGTTGACTCCAGGGTCAGATCCAAGGCTAAGTGTGTGGACCGTCAAGGCCTTGAACGGTCCGGGGCCAGCGTACCTTCTGGACCGCCTCTCCAGAAAGGGCCAGCGTACCTTCAGGACCCCCGCCCCGAAAGGGCATTAAGCTCTGGGAAGCAAGGTCCCCTGGCGATCCCTGTCCCGAAAGGTATCTGGCTGTCCTCAACCAGGGCCAGGGACTCTTCAGCCCTGGCCCCAGCCTGGTGGAACTCTCTGCCTGGTGACGCCCATGCCCGCTGGGACCTGGGACTCCTCCGCAGGGCCTGCAAGACAGAGCTGTTCCACCAGCCCTATGGTTGAGGACAGCAACGCCCTACCATCGAGCCCCCGGCCTCCACCTCTCACCCTCCCCCCCTCCTCCATGGGGAGGACATTAGAAGACCACACTGTAATATTATATCGTTTTAACTGTTTTATCGAACTTTATTTATTGATATATGAGTATGTAATGTATGCTGAGCCCTCTGGGGGAGAGCAGCCTATAACTGGAATCAATCAATCGATCGATCGATCTTTGCAGGTGCAGTTCCAGAGGCCCAGAGTACTCAGTGACCGCTAACCCCACCAGAGCCCCCCCCCAGTCGGGCACAGAGCCATGGGCAGAGCGAAATGGGTCAAGGATGGCGCCACCCTCTCCAAACCTGGCTAGATTCCTCTGGGACCTGCTGCCTGAATCGGTCTGTTCACAAGCAAAGTGGATCCCTGCTTCACTGGAAACGGTCCCGTGCAAAACCAAAACCGAAGAAACCCTCCCGATTTGTTGCCTGAACAGCCTGTGGGTGGGCTGGCCAGCCGGGCGGGGTGGGGGCTCTCGAAGGGAGGTGGGGAAGGAGCGGGCCACCTCTGGGGTTTCTTGGCCTCCTCCAGACAAGCAGGTTTTTGACTTTCCCCCAGCCAGCTGGACTCTGCAAAGGGGTTGTTTTTTTTGGGGGGGGGGGAGGGAGTGTTCCACTGGTAGTGGCTGCCTGTACTTCAGGTGCACTGGAAGGGTATAGAATCATAGAATCAAAGAATGTGAGAGTCGGAAGGGACCTTGCAGGTCATCCAGTCCAACCCCCTGCACTCTGCAGGAGCGTAGCCGAAAGACAGATAGCCCTACAACAACACACCCAAAAGACGGTCGTCCAGCCTCTGCTTGGAAACATCCAGCCAAGGAGCCTCCACCACCTCCCGAGGCAGCCTGTTCCCCTGCTCAGGTGAGCGTGTGCCACATCTCTTGTCCATAACAAGCACCACTGGCCACGCAAACCGCCCCCCCCAGATGACACTGTCCTGCCAGGGGGCCCTCCGACCGCAGACGCTGCGTGACCCGATGGGCTGTCCCGGCGGGTGCCCCCTCCGAGCTGGAGCGGCATGGCACAGAGATCTGTGTTGCACACAGCAGCTGGCACGCAGTTGGCACGTTAGGAATATTTTGCTGCTAGGAGAGAGAATTAAAGTTCACTTAATGCTTTAAAACTTGGCGATGTATTCGGGCACCCTGGCTCAGAAGCAGGGCCTGCTGGGAGACCCCGGGGGTTGGGGGGCGTGTTGAAGCTTTCAGAAGCCTGATGAAGGGGACCTCTGACTCCCCAGAGCTGGGGCCCTGAAAGTCTTCGGCCAAGATTATTTATTTATTTATTTATTTATTGTTTCAATTTATACCCCGCCCCCCCCGCCCCCCCGCGAGCATGCTCAGGGTGGCTGACACCAGTTGGTACCCTGTACGATGAGAACCATGTACAAAATTTAGAACTTACATACATTAACATTAAGCATTAAAAGCAATCCAACAATTAACAATTAAAGTGCTAGTTATGGTAATCTTTGAACGATTCAGATGTTCTAACCATTTTCACCGGCTTGGTGATCTTCAGCTTGGTGTGGTAGTATAACGCAACACCCCCCCCCCCAGACTAGAGCCGACCCAGAAGCACAGATGTTGGTGGAGGTAGTGTGGCAGCTCCTAGTTGAAAGCCTGGCGGAAGAGCTCCGTCTTGCAGGCCCTGCGGAACTGTGGAAGGTCCCGCAGGGCCCTGGCCTCTTCCAGGAGCTCCTTCCACCCGTGTGGAGCCGCCACTGAAAAGACCCTGGCCCTGGGGGCAGCGAGCCTGGCGTCCTCAGGGCCAGGAACGGTCCGTCGATGTTGTGTTCCTGACCGTGATGCTCTCTGGGGTATGTATCGGGAAAGGTGGTCCCTCAGGTATGGCGGACCCTGGCCATATAGGGCTTTAAAGGTCAATACCAGCACCTTGAAGCGAACTCGGTATGTATTGGCAGCCAGTGCAGGGCCCTCAGCACAGGCTGGATAGGCTCCCATCACAAGCCTGGCCGCGGCGTTCTGCACTAGCTGCAGCTTCCGGATTTGCAACAAGGGCAGCCCCATGTGGAGAGCACTGCAGTACTCTAGTCTCGAGGTGACCATCGCATGGATCACTGTAGCCAGGTCACCATGGCCGAGGAAGGGAGCCAACTGCTGAATCAGCTGAAGATGGTAAAAGGCCGCCTTGGCAGTGGCTGCTACATGGGCCTCCTTAACAATGGCATCCAGGCATCCAGGAGCACTCCCAAACTCCTAACCTCCGGTGCTGGCACCAGTGGTGCCCCCCGAAGGCCAAGAGTGGGATCCCCACCCCCGAACCGCTCCGACTCAGACAGAGGACCTCCGTCTTTGCTGGATTCAGCTTCAGCTGGCTCAGTCTGAGCCAACCAGCCATGGCTTGTAAAGCCCGGTCCAAGTCTTCTGGTCTGGAGTCCCGACTGGTCACCCAACATCAGATAGAGCTGGGTATCATCAGCGTACTGATGACAACCCAGCCCATGCCTCCAGGCGATCTGGGCAAGGGGGCGCATATAGATGTTAAATAACATCAGAAACAGCACTGCCCCATGAGGCACATCACATTCCGGTGGGTGTCTCCTGGACTGCTGTTCCCCTAGCGCCACCCCAACCCTGGAGAAAGGAAGCAAGCCATTGCAGGGCCAGCCCCTGGATCCCTATGCCAGAGAGGCGTGGGTCAGCAGCTGATGGTTGACCGTGTCAAACGCGGCTGACAGATCTAACAACAGCAGTACCACCACACCGCCCGATCCAGATGCCTCCGGGGGTCTCTGTCCTGTGTCCCGCACGGAAGCCGGATTGGAAGGGATCTAATATGGAAGTCATCCACAAAGCCCTGCAACTATGTTGCCACTCCCCTCTCAATTAATTTGACCAAATAGGGCAAATTAGAAACCGGCGGATAGGTGGCCAATTCGAGAGGGGGTGACGCCCTCATTCCCTCCCCACGGCAAACCTGCCTGCTGGTGGGCCAGGACTCCACCCCACCCCAGTCAAGGGCAGGGAGCGACCCACCGGTTCTTTGGTTCCTGGCAGGGCACGCCTTCATCCGCCTCCTCCTTCTGCCTCTGGGGGCAAAGGGCGCTCCCCAATAAGGGCCTGATGAGTCCAAAGAGCCGCCGCCTCCTCCTCCTGGCTCCCCCCCCACACCCCCACACCCGGGGAAGGGCTGCCTCTCCCGGCAGGGGGGCCCAGGTGTGCTGCTGCCCGGCAGACTCAGGGGAGTGGGGGCTGCCCGGCGCCGGGCTTGGCCGAGGGCTCCGCTGGAGCCAGAACGGTGCGGTGCGGTGCGGTGCGGAGGGACGGCCTCTCCTCCTCCTCCTCCTCCTCCTCGGGAGCCTCACCTGCCCCGGGCGCGCACCGGCGAGGAAAGAAGGCGGCGCTCCCGCTAGCTCTTCCCCGGGCAGCTCGGAGGAACAGTCCCGCTGCTGCTGCTGCTGCTCTGGGGCCCCTCCCAGCGCCGCTTCCGAGCTGCCAGCCCCCCCGCCCGGCCCGCCGGCCCGCCCCCTCCCCAGCCGCCAGGGCCCCCTTTCCCACGGACCGCGGCGCCGGAGGCCTGACGGAGGCCAGCAGCAGAAAGGAGGGGGGAGGGCGCGGGGGGGGCTCGGCCGGGGCCCTGAGCCTCCTTTCGGCGCCGGAGCTGGGGCGGGGAGCCCGAGGAGGGGGAGGGCCGGGGGGTCTGAGCCAGCCAGGAGCCCACCCCGGGAGGAGCGTGCGCGCCGAAGAGGGGGAAGGGGACAGGAGGCCTGGGGGGGCGGGATCGGGGGGGGGGAGCACACCGGGCGGCGGCGGCGGTGGCCGAGGAGGAGGAGGAGGGGAGAGCGAGCAGGTCAAGGGGGCGGGGGGAGCAGGGGCGGCGGCGGCCGCGGCGGCAGGAATGGCTCGGGCTGCCCCGCCTCCAGGGCTGAAGGGCCATACATACATAGACCTTTATTGGCATAACACAGTAGCAGTAAAGAAGACAATGGAACAAATAGACTTATTAGAACAAATTAATAGGTCATAACTGACTACACCAAGTTACACCAACAAGGGGTCATTTTTAAACTTCTCAGAAGTAGTGAACACAGTTAAAAGAGAATATATATTCCTGGTCCACAATGATGCTGCCCCTCCTAAGGAACCGAGGAGGAGGAGGAGGAGGAAGCACAAGTCCTCCGTGGCCACCCAACCCACCCCGTTCCACCCTTTGGCTTTGCTGGAGACCCAGAGCGCGGGCGGGCAGGGGAGCTGAGGGGACAATCCAGCCCAGCCCTTGCTCCATGCAGGAGGCTGAAATCTAGACCACTCCCCGGGGGCTGCTCAGCCTCTGTTTGCCAGAAGAGTCCAGCCCCTGAACCCAGGCCGGGCCGCCCACAGTGCCCAGTGGCAGGCGTCTCCTTGGGCCAGCGGCCGTCATCAAGCCCAAGGCAGAGAGTTTGTTTTCGATGCTGCACGGAGAGGAAAGGCGGAGGAGACCTATTTTTGTGCACCCCCTGCCTGTCAGGGGGACCTGCTGGAGTCTTCCCTGCACCCCCTCCCGAAGCATCACAGGGTGGCAAGAAAGCGCCATGCCTGTCTGCCCGCTCCCCCTAGATAGGAGCTCACCAAGCTCTCTGGCAGGGAAACCCTCTGTCCGGGTGACGCTCCCCACCGCCGCCACCCCCCAGACGGCGAAGGGGCGGAGACTGTAGAAGAGAACAGCATGGAAGAGAGCTTGCCCACGCAGGAGAGAGCTTGCCCACGCAGGAGAGAGCTGCCCAGCGTGCCCTCTCCCTCTTTGACAGGGACGCGGCAGCAGCGCATGGGGGGTAGGCTGTGCCCACCCCATTATTCTTCGGCAACTGGCAGAAAGGGTATGGGGGGGAAGGCCCTGATCTCCTTGAGGGAAGGGGGGCGGCAGCAGCACGTCCCTCCAAGAGCCTCTTACCCCCCAGCTGAGCAGGGCGTGAGGCAGGGGGAGGGGAGGGCCGGGTGGCAGGCAGACCAGCCAGCTCTCTAGGCAAGCTGGTGCCCTAGGCAATGGCCTAGTTGCATCTGTGGGCAGTCCAGCCCTGCCCCCCCATCATCCCTGCCAGCCACCCGTCCCTGTTTACCTCACACTGAGCCACTCCAGCTTGAGCTCCCCTCCAAATTCTCCTTGGCAACGGCTGGCTCCAAACAAGGCAGTGCCTGGCCACGGTTCCCTCCACCACTTGAGTCTGGAAGGGCAAGTGGCAAGCCTGGTATCAGCACCACTGGGCCACTCTTGCCCAGCTGCAGCCCAGGGACTTGTGGGTGGGGGCCCCTCACTAGCAGCTGGTGCAGTGGAGGCAAGGGCTGGCTTCTGAGGGGGCCACCTCTGGGTGGTAGCTGGAGATCTCCCAGGATTACAATTCACCTCCAGGCGGCCAAGGCCAGTTCACCTGGAGAACACGGCGGCCCCTTTGGAAGATGGACTCAATGGCATTATAGGCCCCACGGAAGCCCCCCTCCCCGAACCCCGCTTTGCTCAGGCTCCACCCCCCAAATCTCAGCTGGAGATTTCCCAACCCAGAGCTGGCAACCCTGTCATCAGCCCCAGTCCACACCTGGCGGCGCTTGCCAAGAAACCAAGCACCAGTTGGGGGCCAAATCCAGCCCTGCCGGCCCCCTCCCGAGTGACCGGGAAGCAGCCCTTGACAGCAGTGGACGCCTGGCTCCGGGGCTGATGAACCGGCTCGTCTGAAGACCCGGCCGCATGAGAAGAGCCACACCGGAGTGGACCCCGAGGCCCCCTGCTCTGGCACGCTGCCGCCAAGCTCACTAGCCCACGGCCAGCATCCCTCGCTCACTCGCGCCTGCTCTCTTTTTTTGGGGGGGAGGGGTGGCGCAAGGACAGAAGCGGGGCCCTGCTAGGTCAGACCCGTGGGGGGCGCCGAGTCCAGCATCCTCTGCCCCACAGCAGCTGACCCGCTGCCCTGAAGGGCCACACTAAGCGGGCACCGAGGCCCAGGCCTTCCCCTGCTGCGCTGGGAGTCCGAGGTCGGCTGCCTCCGGCTGTGGAGGCTCCCTTTGGTCACCGTGGCTGGGAGCCATTGAGGGGCCTCTCCTCCGGGAATCGGCCCAGCCGGCCTCCTCGAGCCGCCTAGGCCTGTGGGGAACTACAAAGACAGCCCTCGGCAAGGACAAGCCGGAATACTGTCGTGCTGGAGGCTGTCACCACTTCAAAAATGGTGTAGAATGACATATCCGTGGATAAACGGCAAGGAGCCACCGACAGACCCCCCCTCCTCTCCCCCTGTGGCAGGTCATCCGTGCCTCCGGCCAGCCCCACCTCCCCCGACAGGGAACCCCCCCAGCCTCACCACTCACCGAGTACACGAGGGGCTCCTTCTTCTTGCACCCATGCCCTGTGTCAGCCTCATCCCACGCCCCTGAGTTCTAGCAGAGGGAGACAGTTCCCCATCTCCATCCTCCACAAGTTCCCTGCGTGGTTTTATAAACCTCTATCAGGTCACCCCTCAAGTTCCTTTCTTCCCAAACCGTCCCCTTCTTTCTGAACTGTCTTCACAGGTCGGTGCTCAAGCCCCGTGGCCATCTTGGTTGCTCTCGACTGCGCTTTTTTTGAAACACAGCCAATGAGGCCACCCCGTGGCTCGGTCCGAGGGCATTATAGTGTCCGCTGTTTCTTAACAACTGCTGCCACGGGGTCTGCCTTCCTCACCGCTGCCTCGGATCCAGCTGACATTTCCGTTAAGCTTTTCACTGCAACCCCATGATCTCTTTCCTTTCTCAGCCTCTCAAATAATTCAGATCCCATCAGCATATTTTCAATCTCAGCAGTGTTTTTTCACTTTGGAAAAGGTGCCGGTACTAACATAAAAGGCTGCGCTAATTTCCACCCGTTCCCCCCTCTGGACCTCGGGCATTCTTGTCCCAACATGCAGCACAGGTCCCATTCTGCTGCCATGGCTGTTGGCGGAGCGGTCCCCGTTGAATCTGCCCAGTGAACTTGCCTGTGGCCATACTTGGGTGCTGAACAGGCCAGGGGTGTGGGGGTGTCAACAGGAGGCCTCCCAAGAACAGGACTGTGGGGGGCACATTGTAGGGTTGGGGGCTCCATGGGCCACAGGCCCAGTCCAGCATGCCAGCTCTGATTTGTGTTGTGTCACATAAATTTGCATCTGTTTGTTTGTTTAGTGCTAAATTAGCTTTAACATAACTGGTTTCCTCATTATCCCCCATGATGGTTCTTGTGCTGATCTTGCATACTGGGTTTTTTTAGTTACATACTTTTTTTAACAGTCCGCCTTCCTCCCTGGGATTCAAGGCAGATAATAACCAAAAACCGTGCAGTTTGGCATGGAAATGCCACGCACTACCCCTCCTCCATTTCACTGCATTTACTTAAAACATCTTTATGCGGCCTTCCACCCAGTCAGGGTCCCCAGGGTGGAGCACATAACACATGAAAAACAACATTAAAATTATATATTAACAAACATGCATAGGAGGAGGGCCAATAACTGTCACTGGGGGCAGGCCAAATGAAACAAGAAGTGTTTTCGCTCGGTGTCCAAGATATCGGGTCCGGGGGATGACGACAGAGATCAGGTCTGGGGGATGACGACCACCGTGCTCTCTGAAGTCCTCAACTAGGAGAGGGCCTGCTTTTCTTTTCTTTTTTAATCATAGAATCATAGAGTGTTAGAGTTGGAAGGGACCTTGCAGACCATCTAGTCCAACCCCCTGCACTCTGCAGGAGCAAAGCCGAAAAATAGCCCCACATACCTACAACATACCCGAAAGATGGCCTTCCAGCATCTGCTTGAAAATGTCCAGCAAAGGAGCATCCACCACCTCCCGAGGCAGGCTGTTCCACTGCTCAACCACTCTTACAGTCTGGACGTTTCTCCTGATATTTAGCTGGCATCGACTCCCTCGTCATTTCCACCCATTAGATCTAGTCTTGCAATCCGGAGCAAGAGAGAATAGATCTGCTCCATCTTCTACATGACAGCCCTTCAAATAGTTGAAGACTGCAATCCTGTCTCCTCGAAGCCTTCTCTTTCCCAGGCTAAACATACCCAACTCTTTCAGCCTTTCCTCGTAAGACTTGAATTCTAACCCTCTCACCATCCTGGTCGCCCTCTTCTGGACACTCTCCAGCTTATCAACATCCTTCCTAAAATGTGGTGCCCAGAACTGGACACAGGACTCCAGGTGAGGCCTGACCATAGCAGAATAGAGCGGAACTACCACCTCCCGTGATCTGGACACAAGGCTTCTGTTCATGCATCTCAAGATTGCATTCGCTTTCTTCACAGCCACATCGCACTCCAGGCTCATGTTGAGCTTGTGATCAACCAGAACACCCAGATCCCTTTCACATGTGCTGCTGTCAAGCCAAGTCCCTCCCATTTTAAATCTGTGCCTTTGATTTTTTGTGCCCAGGTGTAGGACTTTGATGGGTGTGACTTTCACGTCCAGCGATTCCTGCCCTGAGACTGCCCGGGTTGGGGGGGGGGGTTCACTGGTGTTTTGAGCCACTCAGAGGCCAGCTGGTCAGGGTGATCAGTTGTTACTCAAAAAAGAGGCTGAATGGATTCTGAGACTGAGGTCTTGGTTCCTTGTGGGCTAAATGAGGACCTGGATAATGATGCTGATTTACTTTACGCCCTCACATTTCTCCCCAGCGGGGGCCCAAAGCGGCTGGCGTCTTCCTCCCATTCTCCATTCTGCCCTCCCAACAACAACCCAGTGAGGCAGGTTGGGCTGAGAGTCGGTGACTGCCCCAAGGTCACCCAGCCAGCTCCATGGCAGAACTGGGGATTCAGTCCTGGGTCTCCCAGATGCTGCTCCAGTCACTGTGCCACGCTGGCTCTCGAGACCTGGGTCTCCCGCCGTCCGCGAAGATTAGAGAGGCCCAGCTGCCTTCTGCTTTCTTTTCTCTGTGCGTTCAGCAGCTGTGGGAAAAGCGCTCGTAGATTAACGTCTGTTGGAGGTCAGTTCCATTTTCTGCTTGTTTCCCAGTTCCACCGATCCCTGTGCTGTTATCTCTCAACTATGTATTTTATTGGACTACGTTCTATCTTGCTTTGCTACGGTGTAAATATTTACTGCCTGCAATTTGATCATATTTATGGTCACGTGGATTTTTCAATTTATGTCACGTTCATGGTTTTTCATGAATGTTTCTCTTAAATCTATTTTGTGTTTACATAGTTTGCATTTGGATTGTTTAAATATGAATTAATGTCCCTTTTATATCATGTTTCAGGTCCCTTGATGAAGCAGCGTTCAAACTGTGCGGGGCCTTTTTCGGTCTCTCTGACGGGACGTTTTCGCTTTCCTGCTGCACTTGTGGACCTTTGGCCCGGCGGCTGGTGCAGGCCTCTTCTTTCCTGCCCAAGAAGGAAACGTGGCCCCGTGGACTGGGTTCCGTAATGGGACTTCCTTACCTTATTCACTTTAGCCATAGCCTGCCTTTCTCGCTGAGGCTTGGACTACATAACGATTAAAAAATGCAATGAAAACAGCATGATTCACATGCTCATTAAAACTGGGTTGTAAAATCTAATGCAAAACACCGAATGATATGTACCCCAAACGAAGCAATAAAACAAGATTTGGAAGGTGGAGGACAATGCGACGGGGCAGTGGAACCCGTGGAACAAACAGCGCCATGAAGCTGGACTGGAGGTTAAGGGCCATACCTTTTTCTTTGGCTACAGAACGACAGAGCTGGGTGTCACCCGCGTATGGATGACAGCCAGCCCCCAAACCGCAAGTGATTTCTCCTACAGGCTTTACATAGAGATTGAAGGCACATCCCACATGGAGGACACCTTCCTGCCCAACAGCAGCCTCCTGAGCCCCGCCTGGAAGGAAGGCGTTGAGGGCCAGTCCGAGGCACTGATGCTCTTAGGGGGGTGTTGGCTGGAAGATCCAGTGAGAGAATTGCAGGGGGCTGGATTTGGTGAGAGAATCGCAGGGGGCGGGGGAGGTTTGCAGCTGCCGGAGGGGGACACTGAGGCTGGACATGCCCAAGGCCAGAACCCAGACTCGGTCCGTAGCTGAGCCCAGCACTTGAGGCACTGCCCGCCTGGCTGAGCCAGGATGTGGACTCTGCTCAGGGAGGCGGTGAGACCAGCTTTTCATTTTGAAATGGCCCTTAAGACCCCTCGAGGTTTGTGGGGTTTTTGTTAGAACAGGCTGCAAACCGCGCACACACAGAGACGCAGGCCCAAGGTGGCCCACTGGCTGCCCCTGGGGATGCACCCACCCCTCGCCTGGGCTCCTCCTGCTGCCTTGGTCCGCTCCCCCCCATGGGGCTGGGCGCAGGTGAGGCCGAGGAAGCAATGCGCCAATCGTGCCCCTTTGCTCTCCCCAAGGCGCCCAATGCCCGGGGGAATTATGGCTCAATTGCCGGCTGATCACCCGCTCCCCGCCCCGTCCTCCACGCAGGAGTCAAAGTTCCCTGGCTGTGCCTCCCTTCCTTCAGAAAGCCAGCTTCAGCCAGCAAGGGCGGAGGAGTCCCCCTTCTACGCTACGGACTGGGAGTGCCCCAAAGGACTTGGGGGCTAACTGATGAGGAAGGCTCTGGGCCTCCTCCTCCTCCTCCTCCCCCCCTTTCACATCGCAGCTTCTGGAACAGGAACAGGTCAGTGGGCCGAGGACCCTCGGGGAGGCTTCCGATGTGTCTGGGCGGGTCGGTGGCTGCTTCTGTCTCAGGGCAGCTCTGGGGGAGGGGGCCCCACTCCAGCTCAGAAGGACAGAAAGGGGTCCGGGGGCTTTTGTGAACCGGAGCCCACTTCCTCAGATGCGTGAAGCAGACCCTCTGGCAGGGGACGCGCACACACAGAGAGGGGTAGTTTCCGTGGGGAGCTGTGCTGGTCTGCCGCAGAAGACCCGGGTTTGAGTCCAGGGGCCCCTGAGAGACCCCAGCCAGGTTTTTCTGGCAGGAGCTTTGGAGAGCCAAAGAGCTCCCTTCCTCAGACCCACACAGGGATATGTGCGTGATTGGGGGTGGGGGGATAGTGAACTGGGTGGTTGAAGGAGGTCCAGGTGGGTCATCGTGTCGCTCTGAAGCAGCAGGACAAAGTCTGGGTCCAGTCGGGCACCTCGAAGACCAACCAAGTTCAGTTCTGGGTGCATCATCAGCCTTCGTGCCGCTGGACTCAAACTTTGTTGTGCGCTTCAAAGTGTGTCTGTGTGTCTGTATGTACATTTTAAGCATTATTTTAACATTTTAAATGTTTTAACGCCTGATGTTCATGACCTTGCAGACCCTAGTTGGGTGGAAAGGCAGCGTACAAATGTTTTAAATGAATGAAATGGGGCATTTCTTTGCCAAAACGTGACAGTTTCTAGTCATTACCTGCCTTCAGTCCCAGTGAGAAAGGCCAGCAATAAAGAAGTACGTCAACATGACATAAATAAAAAGTATACAAGATCAGCACAAGAACTGTAATTGGGAAACATGAGGGGAGTTCCTACGGAAAATCCCTTTGGGTTCACGGATGCTAACACTGTGCCTTTTCTGGAGCCAGTGCTGACATTGAGCCGAAATCCATACATCGTGCCAAAACATGGTCAGATGAAGTTGAGAATCCGTACAGATTTCAGCAAGCTGGATACAGGGATGAAATGGAGTATAAACCAGGGGAAACACGTTAGAGTGGTGGAAAGGTGGCCAGAATCAGGATCTGTGATGAAAGTGCAGAGAAGGGATAATACTTTCCACTATTATGACAGAGAAAGAGAATGCGAAGACAAAGAAGTCCATAAAGTTAAAGCTGACTCACACCGACTTTAGTTTACGGCCAGCTGTTTTTTTTCTTTTGTAGAGAAAAATTATCTGAAATCTTGTGTTGTGAGTAAATCCTAAGCCGTTAAATGGATTTTCTGAAATGAAAAAGGAAAAAAAATGCATTTTTTCTTTGGAGGTTTGAAAAGAACAAAACCTTCACTGAATTTTAGAAGTTTTTTCCCTCTCTGGGCAGAGAAGAGACAGGAAGGGGAGATGTCAGTTCAACTGCTATCCAGACTTACTTCAGCCTACCTTCACACAAATGCTAACAGGTCTAGACAATGGGATGGTCAAGCTCACCCCCCTTCAAGCAGGGAACAGAGATTTGAAGGTGTTAAATACTAGACAGACTTCAGGAAGGAAATTCTTGAGTCTTCAGGAAAAGCTTTTCTGACCTGGCCTGACCTGGTCAGTGGGTGGGGAAAAGAGAGGTGATAAAACTCAGGGGAGCAAGGAGGAAGTTCTCTATGATGCTGAGTCTATCAAAGCAGATGGAACTCTTAACTGAGGTCCGCAGGAGGCAGTCATTAGTCATGTGTTGGCCTGGACAGGTGAAGGAAGCTTCAAGATAATAGGAACGAATACAAGATTTGGAACTTTTTAAGGTAAGAAGCCTGTATTTTAACACCTGATAGGGCATGTATAGAGAGAGGAGAAGAGGAATTGCATTTTACCCATTTCTTTTGAATCCCTTGCTCAGTCTGGTACTGTGCTAAAAGTATGCTTGCAGACATTTTCTTTTTAGTAAATACTGTGTAACTTTTCATAGAATGTTAGAGTTGGAATGGACCTTGCAGGTCATCTAGTCCAATCCCCTGCACTCTGCAGGAGCATAGCCAAAAGATAGCCCTATATACCTACAACATACCCGAAAGATGGTCGTCCAGTCTTCGCTTGAAAACGTCCAGCAAAGGAGCATTCACCACCTTCTGAGGCAGTCTGTTTCACTGCTCAACCACTCTTACAGTTAGGAAGTTTCTCCTAATATTTAGCCGGTAATGACTCCCTTGTAATTTCCACCCATTAGATCTAATCTCGCAATCCGGAGCAAGACAGAATAGATCTGCTCCAACTTTTGATGATAGTAGTGGTTCTCTGTACCACATAGACCTCCACTGTCTCAGACATGCTGTTCTAAAAGGAGCGCCAGGGGGAAGGTAGGCAGTTGGCAAGTGGCTTTTCCTCCCAGGGCATGCAAGGCAGTAAACTGTCCCCGTGGAGACCAGACGCTGGGCAGGGGGAGACACAGAGGCCAGGCCTCGGAACTGGGAAGGGAAGCTGGGAGTCCTGACCCTCCCAGCGAGCAATTCCTAACAAAGTCAGGTGGTCGCAGTGGTTACCCGAGAGAGAAGGACAAGCTTCTCCAGGTGTTCGGAAGACCTTGGAGGGGAGGATGGAGCAGTAGGGCCGGCGGGCTGGAGCAGGCCCATTCCCCCACAGGGAGCAACAAGGAAACCTGTTAGGTTAAGCTAATTTAACACTTGTGGAGAGAAATGAGTCATCTCTGCGGAATTTTATTTAACAGAACATTCACAACCCTCCTTTCCTCATGGTTCAAATCCCAGGGAATGAAATGAAAACTGTCCAAAAAAAGTGTTGCATCATTTGCTGCAGCAGCTGCAGATTCTTTGTGAGTCAACCTGAAAGGCTGAATGACTCAAAGGCGGGGCATGAATCTGTCCAATGGCCAGTAAACCAGCAGGCCAATTCCCACCCGCAATTTCGCCCTGGAATTCTGACTGGGAAGCTCCTTGGCTGAAGCAGAAGGGCGGGGTGGGTGTATTAGATGGACTGGCTTTCACACACATCCTGAATAACAATCCCCTTTGCAAGTGGATTTCACTGTGTGAAACAGCAAGGTCCACTTGCAAATGCTTGCTAAAGCGCCTTGGAAGTGGACTGGAACTGTGTTATTCAGCGTGTGTGAAAAGTGTCTGGGGGTGGTGGTGGTCAGAGATGCAAGAACAAAGGCTGGAATCGCCCACCCCTCCCGAGTCCCGTCACAGTGTCGGGCAGTGCCACAGGCCCCTTTCTGATCTGTCCTTCAGCATGTGTCCAGTTGCCAGCTCTGGGGTGGGAAAAGCTTGGGAGATTTTTGGGGGTGGAGCCAGCGGAAAGTGGAATGTGGGACAGCGGTGTTCCCGGTTGCGGGTGGAGTGCTCTCCTCCATATCTTGAAGGAGCCAGGGCAGGTGGAGAGCAGGGGGAGGGTGTTTGCTGTGCTTAAAAGGGGTGAGGCTCAGGATGAGCAGCTCACCTGGTCCTGAAAAATGCAAAACATACAGAGCTGGATGGGTCATGGCTGGAGGAAACAAGGCCCTGGGGGAAGGCAGGGGGTGGGATAGACCCCCCACTAGAGGAAGACAGTCAAGCCTTAACAAGGGATGAAGACAAAGTGGAATTACTCAACTCTCACTTTGCGTCAGTCTTTAAATGTAAGGCAAGCTGTATACAAACTGAAGAATGCAGGGCATACGAAGGAAGGAGGAACTGCCAGTCCAGAATAAGTAAGGAAATGGTTAGAGAGCATCTAGCTGCCTTAAATACTTTCAAATCTCCAGGGTCGGATGGCTTGCATCCCAGGGTGCTAAAAGAAATTGCAGATGTTATTTCAGAGCCTCTGACTCTAATCTTTGAGATGTCCTGGAGTACTGGAGTTGTGCCGGAAGACTGGAGAAGGGTGAATGTTGTCCCGATCTTCAAGAAGGGAAAAAAGATGGACCCGGGAAATTACAGGCCTGTCAGTTTGACTTCAATACCGGGGAAAATTCTAGAGCAGATTATTAAACGCTCTGTCTGTGAGCACCTTGAATAGAATGAGTGAATTGGTTGTAGCCAGCATGGATTTATCAAGAATAAGTCATGCCAGACCAACCTTATCTCCTTTTTTGACAGAATTACTAAAATGGTTGACTCTGGCAATGCTGTGGATATAATGTATCTAGATTTCAGTAAGGCATTTGACAAAGTTTCTCATGATATCCTTGAGGATAAGCTGGTTAAGTGTGGGCTGGATGGAGCAACCGTTGGATGGATTCATGGTTGGTTGAAAAATCGTACCCAACGAGTGCTCGTAAATGGCTCTGCGTCTACATGGAGGGAAGTCTCGAGTGGAATGCCACAGGGCTCAGTCCTGGGCCCGGTTTTATTCAATGTTTTTATAAATGACCTGGAGGAAGACATAGAGGGGTTGCTTATCAGATTTGCAGATGACAGGAAGCCGGGTGGGATTGCTAATTCTGAAGAAGACTGAGTCAGGATTCAAAATGATCTAGATAGGCTGGAACAGTGGGCTGAGAGAGATAAAATGAATTTCAGTAGAGATAAGTGCAACGTCCTACACTTAGGTACAAAAAATCAAAGGCACAAATATAGAATGGGAGGGACTTGGCTTGACAGCAGCACATGTGAAAGGGATCTGGGTGTTCTGGTTGATCACAAGCTCAACATGAGCCTGCTGTGTGAGGTGGCTGTGAAGAAAGCTAATGCAATCTTAGGATGCATTAACAGAAGCATCATGTCCAGATCACGGGAGGTGGTGGTTCTGCTCTATTCTGCTATGGTAAGCCCTCACCTGGAGTCCTGTGTCCAGTTTTGGGCACCACACTTTAGGAAGGATATTGACAAGCTTGAGCGTGTCCAGAAGAGGGCAATTAGGATGGTGAGAGGGTTGGAATCCAAGTCTTACAAGAAAAGGCTGAAAGAGTTGGGTATATTTAGCCTGGAAAAGAGAAGGCTTAGAGGGGACATGATTGCGGTCTTCAAGTATTTGAAGGGCTGTCATGTAGAAGCTGGAGCAGATCTCTTCTCTCTTGCTCTGGATTGTGAGACTAGATCTAATGGGTGGAAATTACAAGGAAGTCGTGACTGGCTAAATATCAGGAGAAACTTCCAGACTGTCAGAGTGCTTGAGCAATGGAACAGCCTGCCTCGGGAGGTGGTGGATGCTCCTTTGCTGGATGTTTTCAAGCGGAGGCTGGACGACCATCTTTTGGGCATGTTGTAGGGCTGTCTTTCGGCTCTGCTCCTGCAGAGTGCAGGGGGTTGGACTAGATGACCTGCAAGGCCCCTTCCAACTCCAACAGTCTATGATACTATGATTCCATGATTCTATGACCCTTCATGCCCCCATTCCTCCCCCCACGCATTGGAATCCTTGAATGCTTGAAGCCACACGAAGCTGCCTGATATTGGATCAGACCCCCGGCTTGGTCCATTGAGGTCAGTATTGTCTACTCTGACCAGCAGCTGCTCTCCAGGGACAGGCAGGTGGTCTTTCACATCACCTCCGACCTGGTCCTTTTAATTGGAGATGCTGCCGGGGACGGAACCTGGGACCTTCTGCATGCCAAGTGCAGGCTCTCCCCCAGGGCCGGCCCCAGGTGTCTGGGCGCCCTAGGCAGGAGAGCCTGGGGCGCCCACCCCACCGGAGATGCCAACCTCCCGGTGGGGCCTGGAGAACCGGGGAAGGGGCGGCGCGGCTCTCCCGGGCCCCCGCAGCCGCGGGGCACCGGGGAGAGCCGGGAACGGGCGGGCGGCTCTCCCGGCCCCTCGCAGCCGCGGGGCGCCGGGGAGAGCCGGGGAACGAGCGGGCGGCTCTCCCGGCCCCCTCGCAGCCGCGGGGTGCCGGGGAGAGCCGGGGAACGAGCGGGCGGCTCTCCCGGCCCCTCGCAGCCGCGGGGCGCCGGGGAGAGCCGGGGAACGGGCGGGCGGCTCTCCCGGGCCCCTCGCAGCCGCGGGGCGCCGGGGAGAGCCGGGGAACGGGTGGGCGGCTCTCCCCGCCCCCGTGCAGCGGCGGGGCGCCGGGGAACGGGTGGCGCGGTTCTCCCCGGCCCCTCGCAGCTGCGAGGGGCCCGGAAGAGCCGGGGAAGGGGCGGCCTTGGAACGCCCGCCCCTTCCCTCCCAGCGGACGGGCGCTCAGACTGGCGGCGGCCCGCGAGCGGGGTCTGTCCCCGCTGGCCGGCCGCCGCCATGCCGCCCCACCTCTCCACCCCCCAAGGGCTTCTGAAGCGCCCCGGAAGGGCGCTCAGACTGGCGGGGCGGCGGCAGCGGGGAGAGTCCCCGCTGGCCAGCCGCCGCCATACCGCCCCACCTCTCCACCCCCCCAAGGGCTTGGGGGGGGAGCCGCGGGTGGAGCGCCGGCCGCCCCTTCCCTCCCAGTCCCAGCGCCGGCTGGAGACAGGGGGTGGAGCGCCGGCTTCACCGGGGGTGGGGCCGGGGGCGCTTTGGCGCCCCTGTGGGCCCCAGCGCCCTAGGCGAGCGCCTAGCTCGCCTAGTGGGCGAGCCGGCAGTGTCTCCCCCCCGAGAATAATAGTTATGTCACACAAAAACGCACATGAAGCTGCCTTGTACTTTATCAGCCCAGTAGCCATCAAGGCCAGCCTGGCAGAGGCTCTGCAGGGTCTCAAGCAAAGGACTTACACATCACTGACTGCCTGGTCCTTTTCACTAGAGAAGCTGCCAGTGATTGAACTGGGAGCCCTCTCGGCATGCCAAGCAGAGGCTCGACCCCTGAGCCACGCCCTGCCCCAAGGAGTCAGCCTACCCCTCCTCTCCTCTCCCTGCTGCGCGGCCCCCACCCAGCCAAGGGGCTTCTAGGACACACCTGCGTGTGGAGCAGCAACTGGGGCGTTCTCAGCAAGCCACCCGCACAGGATGGCCTCTCTGGAAGCCGGAACTTCTGAGAGGCTTTTAAGTGTTTTATCAGTGGGATTTTCCCCCTCCCCAATCTTTATTGCAGCAAGACTTGCCGAGTCAGTTTCATCCTTCATATTTTCACAGGTGATGTCAGAGATGATGTCAACAAAACAACACAAGAAGGCAGACTGGGAGGATTCCCAAACACCGTTGCAGAAACTATCTCCTGGGTATCAGACACAAGGAAGATAGCTCTGGCGGACACCACCCAAGAGGGGCCCAGTACAGCTGGAATTCTGACTGGACCCCAAACTCGTGGCAGCAGCACCGACGGAGGAGATGGAACCACAGGTGAAGCCTCTACAACCCCTCTTCTAGAAACAACAAGTTCCTCTGGCCACGAGACAAGCACCACAACAGCTGAAAACACCACGGAAGGCACTGGGACATCTCCAACCACGCAGGTCACAAGCACTGCTACCCCTTCGACCAGTACTCACTCTCTGCCCACAGCCCTCCCAGGAAGTACTTTTTCGGTTTCAGTTGAAAGGACCGCTGCAGCTGAGCTCACCACTGAAGGAACACGGGGAACTACCCCAATAACTCTGGCAAGCACCAGCCATGAGGGGCCCAGTACAGGTGGAATTCTGACTGGACCCCAAACTCCTGGCAGCAGCACCGACGGAGGAGATGGAACGACAGGTGAAGCCTCTACAACCCCTCTTCCAGAAACAACAAGTTCCCCTGGCCTCGAGACAAGCACCACAACAGCTGAAAACACCACGGAAGGCACTGGGACATCTCCAACCACGCAGCTCACAAGCACTGCTACACCTTCGACCAGTACTCATGCACTGCTCACAACCGTCCCAGGAAGTACCTCCTCTGTGTCAGATACAAGGACCACCACAGCTGAGCTCACCACTGAAGGAACACGGGGAACTACCCCGATAATTCTGGCAAGCACCACCCAAGAGGGGCCCAGTACAGCTGGAATTCTGACTGGACCCCAAACTCCTGGCAGCAGCACCGACGGAGGAGATGGAACCACAGCTGAAGCCTCTACAACCCCTCTTCTAGAAACAACAAGTTCCTCTGGCCTCGAGACAAGCACCACAACAGCTGAAAACATCACGGAAGGCACGGGGACATCTCCAACCACTCAGCACACAAGCACTGCTACCCCTTCGACCAGTACTCACACTCTGCCCACAACCGTCCCAGGAAGTACTTCTTCGGTTTCAGTCGAAAGGACCACCCCAGCTGATTTCCTACTGAAGGTACACCAGGCACTACCCCAACAACTCTGGCGAGCACCAGCAAAGAAGGGCCCAGTACAGGTGGAATTCTTACTGGACCCCAAACTCCTGGCAGCAGCACCGACGGAGGAGATGGAACGACAGGTGAAGCCTCTACAACCCCTCTTCCAGAAACAACAAGTTCCCCTGGCCTCGAGACAAGCACCACAACAGCTGAAACCACCATGGAAGGTGCTGGGACATCTCCAACCACGCAGCTCACAAGCACTGCTACCCCTTCGACCAGTATTCACACTCTGCCCACAACCGTCCCAGGAAGTACCTCCTCTGTGTCAGATACTAGGACCACCACAGCTGAGCTCACCACTGAAGGAACACGGGGAACTACCCCGATAATTCTGGCAAGCACCACCCAAGAGGGGCCCAGTACAGCTGGAATTCTGACTGGACCCCAAACTCCTGGCAGCAGCACCGTCGGAGGAGATGGAACCACAGCTGAAGCCTCTACAACCCCTCTTCTAGAAACAACAAGTTCCCCTGGCCTCGAGACAAGCACCACAACAGCTGAAAACATCACGGAAGGCACGGGGACATCTCCAACCACTCAGCACACGAGCACTGCTACCCCTTCGACCAGTACTCACACTCTGCCCACAACCGTCCCAGGAAGTACTTCTTCGGTTTCAGTCGAAAGGACCACCCCAGCTGATTTCCCTACTGAAGGTACACCAGGCACTACCCCAATAACTCTGGCAAGCACCAGCCATGAGGGGCCCAGTACAGGTGGAATTCTGACTGGACCCCAAACTCCTGGCAGCAGCACCGATGGAGGAGATGGAACGACAGGTGAAGCCTCTACAACCCCTCTTCCAGAAACAACAAGTTCCCCTGGCCTCGAGACAAGCACCACAACAGCTGAAAACACCACGGAAGGCACTAGCTCATCTCCAACCACTCATCTCACAAGCACGGCGACCCTTTCGACCACTACTCATGCACTGCCCACAACCTTCCCAGGAAGTACTTCTTCGGTTTCAGTCGAAAGGACCACCGCAGTTGAGCTCACCACTGAAGGAACACGGGGAACTACCACGATAACTCTGGCGAGCACCACCCAAGAGGGGTCTAGTACAGCTGGAATTCTGACTGGACCCCAAACTCCTGGCAGCATCTCCACAACCACGTCAGCGATCCTCACTACTGCTAAAACCACATCACCAGTCATCACTACCTCCACGACCACATCAACTATCCCCACCACCTCGATGACCACATCCACAGTTCCCAGCACTTCTACAACTATATCAGCCATCCCCACCAACCCAAGGACCACATCCGCAGTTCCCAGCACTTCTACAACTACATCAACCATCCCCACCACTTCAAGGACCACAGCCGTAGTTCCCAGCACTTCTACAACTACATCAGCAATCCCCATCACCTCGATGACCATGTCCACAGTACCCAGCAGTTCTACTACCACATCAGCAATCCCCACCACCTCAACGACCATGTCCACAGTTCCCAGCACTTCTATGACTACATCAACTATCCCCACCACCTTGGCACCCATGCCCACAGTTCCCAGCACTTCTACAATTACATCAACCACCCCCACCACCTCGATGACCACATCTACAGTTCCCAGCACTTCTAAGACTACATCAACCATCCCAACCACCTTGATGACCACGTCCACAGTTCCCAACACTTCTACAACTACATCAGCAATCCCCAGCACCTCGACAACCAAATCCACAATTCCCAGCACTTCTACAACTACATCAACCATCCCCACCACCTCCATGACCACATCCACCATCCCCAGCACTTCTGCAATTATATCAACCATCCCCACCACCTCAACCAGCATGTCCACAGTTCCCAGCACTTCTACAACTACATCAGCAATCCCCACCACCTCGACGACCACGTCCACAGTTCCCAGCACTTCTACAACTACATCAACCATCCCCACCACCTTCACAACCACGTCCACAACTCCTAGCACTTCTACAAAAACATCAACCATCCCCACCACCTCCATGACCACATCCACAATTCCCAGCACTTCTACAACTACATCAGCCATCCCCACCACCTCGATGACCATGTCCACAGTTCCCAGCAGTTCTACAACTACGTCAGCAATCCCCACCACCTCGACAGCCACATGCACAGTTCCCAACAGCTCTTCAACAACATCAACCATCCCCACAACCTCCATGACCACATCCACAGTTCGCAGCAGTTCTACAACTACATCAACCATCCCCACCACCTCCATGACCACATCCACCATCCCCAGCACTTCTGCAATTATATCAACCATCCCCACCACCTCAACCAGCATGTCCACAGTTCCCAGCACTTCTACGACGACATCAACCATCCCCACCACCTCCATTTCCATGTCCACAGTTCCCAGCACTTCTACAACTACATCAACCATCCCCACTACCTCGACAACCAGGTCCACAGTTCCCAGCACTTCTTCGACTACATCAACCATCCCCACCACCTCCATTTCCATGTCCACAGTTCCCAGCACTTCTACAACTACATCAACCATCCCCACCACCTCCATTTCCATGTCCACAGTTCCCAGCACTTCTACAACTACATCAACCATCCCCACTACCTCGACAACCACATCCACAGTTCCTAGCACTTCTACAACCACCACCTCGATGACCACCTCCACAGTTCCCAGCACCTCTACGACTACATCAAGAATCCCCACCACCTCAACAACCACATCCACAGTTCCCAGCACTTCTACAACTACATCAACCATCCCCACCACCTCAACGACCACATCCACAGTTCCCAGCACAACCACCGCAGGTAAGTATGAGGCCTCCTTCCTTATTTTTTGGGTCAGAGAAGTTGTGACTCCATCCCCAGAGCCCGAAACACCTCTGCACTGAGCCCCTGCACTGCTCTTCTCAGCTAGGCCAGGTTCCGCAGCTGCTGAGGGTTCCTAGAATCGCGTATGGGTGGCTTCTCCAATCCACCCACAGAGCAGACTCTTTGTGTGCAGAAAAAATGAAACAAAAGAAAGAACCGCACCTTTGGTGAGTGAAGTGCCTGGAGCTCCGTCACTCTCAGCCCCACCACTCCCCCTCCCCTCCTGCATCTTCCTAGACCAGGATTTGGGAGATGGTGATGGAGCGCCCCCACTCCAGTGTATCTTCCCTTTGCCCTTCTGAGTTGCACCGGAAGGCTGAGCGAAGTCGAGCCAAGCCAAGCGAAGCCCAGGCAGCCCAGCTCTGTCCCTCCCATCACGCCTTTCCCTTTCCAGGAAGCCTTCGTGTTTTGAAGGTCAGCCCTCTGCCTTTTCTCCCTCGGTGCCCCCTGGACCCTGGTACATCGATCCTCGGTGGTGTTTGTGTGCTTACTGGAGAGCTGGCCATAGGCTGGGTCCAATTGCATCGGATCCCAAAGAGACTCCAGGGTTTGGGGGTGGAGGTTTGGATTCCCCATAGATGCCCTCTTGAGGCTGCATTAGGGAGTTACTGACAAGGTCACCCCTGCCCGACCAGTCGCACCCCTGGGGCAGACCCCAGCCCCGAGGCTTCCCATGGAGATGCGGGCCGGGGCGAGAAATGCTGTGGGAAGACTCCAGCTGAACCTGATAGAGCGTGCTATTGAGCTCACGGGGAGTCCCGTGAAGCGGCAGTGACGGCCACCAAGAAATGTGGCCTCTCTGCTCTCGCTGCATCGGCTGGTTCACCGCCATCCCAGTTGTTCAAGATGCCTCGGAATCTGCTGAGTCCTAACTCTGAGCCCTTGTTGCTGCCGGAACTGGTCGTCAGCTGAGCTGTTTTTGCAAAGGACCACCTGTGGGAGGGGCCGTGGCTCAGTGGGAGAGCATCTCCTTGGCAGGCAGGCAGGCAGGCAGGCAGGCAGGCAGGCAGGCAGGCAGGAGGTCCCTGGCTCAGTCCCCAGCCGCATCTCCACTCCAAAGGACCAGCGTGATCCTCCACTGAGACCCTGGAGAGAGAGAGCCGCTGCTGGGCTGAGTCCCGGAGACTGGCCTTGAGGGCCCTGGGGTGTGGGTCTGTGGGTCTGAGTCTGTGTCAGGCCGTGGCACCTTCCTCCCCCACCTGACCTGTTCCTATTGAACTGGAGGTGCCACCGGGGACTGACCCAGGCACCTCCTGCATGCCAAGCAGAGGCTCTGCCACTGAGCCACGGCCCCTGCCCTGAGGAATGCGGGTTACCTGGATGAAGGCTCTGCTCGTGTTGGGTGACGGAAGAGGTCACTTCCTCTGCAGGTGGTGGCACCAAGGGCAGGGAGAGCAGTTCTGGGTTTCAGGTTTTGGGTCCAGTGCCTGAGCATCTGGGGTTCTGCTTCCCGGATGCTTGCGTATGATGTCTGTTTGTTCCTGCTTACTTTGAGATTGACCAAATGCTTTCGGGGGGGGGGAATGACCATCTCTTCTCCAGAGCTATGCTATAATGGAGGATCCCACGATGGAGTGAAATGTATTTGTCCCGACAACTTATTCTACGGGCCCAAGTGTGAATTCCCAGTGCCAGAAATCACGGTGCCAGCGGGTAAGTTTCACTGGGGGCAGACTGACTCGCCCACCCGACCCACCCTCCGACAGCCTCCCCCAATCCACGTTCTTGAGTCTGGGGCATCTGGCACTTCCCCCAGCCCACCCGGGCGGGGCGTGGATCGTTGGTCTCACACTTGTTGCTTGCTAGTGTGCGTGCACACTACCTCCAGAGTAGCCGACAGCTTCATGCACAGGTTAAAGCGTCACTAAGCGACACGCCCGACTCCACTGGGAAGGGGCAAAACTGTCAACACCCGAGAACTCAGCAGGGCAGCAGGGAGAAGCCCTCCGAGGCAGGGCAGCCCACGCTCAGGATCCGCGGCCCAATTCATGAGCGCGCCGGAAGAGGGAGTTTAAGGAGGGGTCCGTCTTGTCAGCAGGCCCTCAGCGCCTTTGCAGGCACTCTTCAGGGGAAGGCCCCCAACATTTCCCCTCAGGCTTTTAGAAAACAGAGGAAAAGCTCTCGATGCTTGTGCCTCCGGGGTCCTCGGTGCCCTTCGGCGGGGAGGCTGTTGCTACCAGGCACTCCGCTCTGCTTCCCTGCACTGCTCCCCCTCCCTCTGTTTCAGAGCCCGTGGCCGTGGCCGTGGAAGCCCAGGTGAGGATCACCAACCAGAACTTCACCGAAGCGCTCAAGGACCCCGGCTCGGATGAGTACCAAGCCCTCGAGAAGGACTTCAAGGAGAAGGTAGCCTGGGCCTCGGGGGCTCCCCCTGTCCCCAGCTGGGCCCTCCCCAGTGAAGACCGGGCTTTTCTTTTCGCCCTCCTCTTGCACCACAGAGACACTGCCTGTTCTTCTCTCTCTCTTGCAGATGGACCAAGTCTACAAGGACATCTCCGGGTACCGGGAGGTGGTGATCCTGCGACTCAGGTGGGTGCCCAAGGGAGGGGCCAGCTCAAGGGTCCCACCCCTCCCCTTCCCCGGAGGGCCCCTCCTGCTGCAGGGCTGGAAATGGGGAGCCCAGAGAGGCAGCCGGCCGGCCCAGGCAGGCCCCCCAGCCCCCTCCCAGGCCCCTCCCGGCCCCCTGCTCGCCTGGCACTGCTGGTCCCAACCTTCCTGCCCTGGGCGGCTCCTCTGGGAATTGGAAGAAGGGGGCCAGGCTTCATTCAGGGGTTGAGGGAAGGGGCCTTTCGTGGAACTGACGTGATCAGATCATAAGGACACATCAGAGCTGCCCTGCTGCTTCAGACCATTAAGGGTCCCTCTAGTCCAGCATCCTGTCGCACACAGCAGCCAACCAGTTCCTCCAGAGGGCCGAAAAGAGGTCCAGGCCCCCGAGGCCAGGTTGCGCGGCTGCAGCACTCCCGGGGTTTTGAGGAGTCCCCATTCGGAGACCTGGCAGGGCTCCGTCCTCAGCCGACAGACAGCCGAGCTCTCTTGGGTGTGCGCGTCGATGAGGTCCTGCAGCTGCAGAAGGCAGGCGCTCTCCCGGGCCCCCCACCGCCCCTCTTCTGCGCTTTCCACTGGCCCGCCCGTGCTCTGGGTCTCCAGCAAAGCCAAAGGACGGAACGGGGGGGGGTGGCCACACGGAGGACTTGTGCTTCAGCCTCTTCCTTGCTTCCTTAGGAGTGGCAGCATCATTGTGGAGCACAAAGTTGTCGTGAACACCACTGAGACCAATAATGTGAACATCATTGATGCGGCCATCCAAAACGTGACGCAGGCCGTGCGGGACCAGCTGATTGCTTTGAACTCCACGGAGAAGAACTGCTCGGAGGGTAAGTAATGCGATGGCGCTGGGCTGCAGGGGGTCTCTGCGCACTCGAGCGTCCTGGAGGGGGGAGCCGGGAGTCCTGGGAGAGATGGACCGTCTGATTCAGGATGAGGCAGCTGCATAAGAGAGCTGGTGTGACCTCCCAAACGGAGCCACGGCACCGACCAGTCTTGTGGCCACACCCGGGCTCTGTCACGAACCCGACTTGGGTCTGTATGTGACTGCTTGCATCTGAGAGTGCGCTTCTCGTTGTGCCACCATTGCCAGCTATAAAACACAGCCTGTCACATGGCCAGGGCCTTAAGAACGTAAGAACATAAGAGAAGCCAGTGCTGGATCCGACCAATGGCCCGTCCAGTCCAACACTCTGTGTCTCACAGTGGCCAAAAATACCAGGCGCCCTCAGGAGGTCCACCAGCGGGGCCGGGACACCACTGTTGCCCCCCCAAGCACCAAGAATACAGAGCACCCCTTGCCCCAGACCGAGAGTCCCTATCTATCCTTGGTGGCTAATAGCCACCGATGGAGCCTCTGTCCCATATGTTTATCTAATTCCCTCTTGAAGCCGTCCGTGCTTGTAGCCGCCGCCACCTCCTGTGGCAGTGAGTTCCACGTGTTAATCACTCTTTGGGTGAAGGAGGCCTTGGGGGACACGGGTGAGGCTCCCTCTGAGGCAGTACAAAGGGCAGCGCTTTCCAGTTCCTTTAGCCCCCACAGGAAAGAAGCTTTATTGCTAAAGGCTGAACTGGAGCACAGACATAGGAAATAGCTGTCACGCCTAGTGGGCACAGACCTGAGGGAAGGAATGCAAAACCATAAGTCTAGCTGAGTTTCAATATCCAAGACCCAGACTCCCGAATGCCCTCCTGGCAGAGGAACGTGGGTCTCAGCAGTCGGTCCCAGCATCTGGGCAACGTGCTTCAAGAGAGAACCGAGGAAGACTCTGCCCCTTAAACCTTTTGTCTTGCTTTCACGGAAACCGTCCCCAGTCCAGAGTTAGGAATCCTGTCCCTCGTGGGCAGGGGTGTAGACTTTCCAATTTTTGGGTGTGTGTGTGTGTGGCTGGGGCTGGCCAGAGGCATTGCTAAGTCATTAAAAGAACTGGGACCCAATGACATCATAGGGAGGAGCCCATGACATCACAGACCATTGTTACTATGTATGGAGGTGGAACTATGTGGCATTTAGGGAGGGGCTCCCCAGAAAATTGGGGCGGCCTGGGAGCCCCTGGGAACCCCCTAGCAATGCCCCTGGGCTGGGCTAACCCCAGGAACAGGTGCCTTCTTAGCACACTGCTTAGAAACTCCACCTTAAAACGCAGCACAGATTCTGTTGCTAGGGGACTGTTTTTCCACTCTGGGAACTGTCATTACAGTCCTAGAATAGCCTATCTGGGCCCAAAAACCTTATTGGGAAAACCATTCTGCATTTTCTTTGCAACTTTTTTGGGGCTGCAATGTATTTCAGCAGAGCCCATGCGAGTCAATTGGCATTCCTGGCTCCTATTATCTCCAATGGGCCTTCAAGCCTCTCCCATTATTTCCAATGGGCAATCCTGTCATTCCTTTTAGTACATCCCAGTTGGTTGCCCCTTTGAAACTACCACACCATTTTAAGTAACAGCAAAACGAAGAGCATGAACATAGAGTGCACATCCCTTACCAATGTTCTCTCTGGGCTGCACACAGATCAAAAGGAAATTTTAAAAGGCCTCTGAACTGCATGGCCCCACCCCATATTGTTCATGCAGGTGGGTTTACAATTTAAGAATGAAATGGAGATTGAAAGAAGAGTTTAGGAGTGGCTGAAGCACCCCCCCCCCCGCTACCATGAAAAAACAACAACTGTTCTCAATCAAGGATATATAGACCCAAGTAAAAGACACCCGTTCCCTCCTCCACCTGGCTGTTGTGCATCTTACATGAAGCAGGGTGATTCAGCAGATGCAAGCCAATGTCAGTGGGTCCTGCATCCACCATCTCACACAGAAGAACCAGAGTTTCCAGTTTCAGCACTGGAGCTAGGGGTGCCAGCCTCCAGGTGAGACCTGGGGATCCCCTGGAATTACAGCTCATTTTCAGACTACAAAAATTAGTTTCCCTGAAGAAAATGGATCTTCTGGAGGGTGGACTCTATGGCATTGTACCCCACTGAGGTCCCAGTCCTCCCCAGGCTCCATCCCCAAATCTCCAGGAGTTACCCAACCTGAATTGGGCCACCCCCCTCATCCCCTAGAGGTGGACAGGGGGAACCTGGCAACCCTAACTAAGGAAGTTTTAACAAGGGAAGGAGGGAGGTGAGAGGTGGAAAGAAAGCAAATAGATGGGGATGAGAGGAAGGAAGGAAGGGGGAGGGGGAGGGGAGAGATGAAAAGAAAGCAAATAGAAATCCATAATTTATCCGGGAGTTCGGGGGAGAGTTGGTCTTGAATGTATGCATTTAAACTCTTCAAGGTTTCACCTGCCATCCTCCCCACTCCCCCCTCCCTCTGCATGGGCTGTGTGTGTGATTTCAGTGATTTTAAACTGCTGATTCCTGGCTTTCCTAATATCCTCTCTGTGTCAAGGAAAGGGGTGGAGCTTGACAAAGAATTCAGAAGAGCTCTCCTCTCCTCTCGTAGGAAATAAAGGGCTCTGGTTAAGTAGCAAACTCGGGAGAGGGAAAACAACAGCAGCAGCATGAGGCTGCAGGAAAGGTGCCCGGGCACCCAGCCACCCCAAGGCTGGCAATCCTCCATGGATGCCGGCCTTCCCCCCCCCCACCTCCTCGCATGGCTCTCAGCAAGGCAAGCCTTGCACGGAGCGGGAAAACAACAGCAGCACCACAAGGCCGCAGGAAAGGTGCCTGGGTGCCCAGCTGCCCTGAGGCCGACGATCCTCCATGGATGCCAGCCTCCCCTCCCACCTCCCCCGCCTCCCAACCTCCCTGCATGGCTCTGCAAGGCAAGCCTTGCAGGGTGAGAGAAAACAACCTAGAAGAACAAGGGCGCCCAGCTGCCCCGAGGCCCCCAGTCCTCCATGGATGCCGGCTTCCCTCCCCACCCCAACCTCCTCGCATGGCTCTCTGCAAGGCTAGCCTTGCAGGGAGCGGGAAAACAAGAGCAGCGGTACAAGGCCGCAGGAAATGTGCTCAGGTGCCCAGCCACCCCGAGGCTGGCCTCAGCCAGCCAGCCTGGGCACTCTCTGCCCAGGGCCCACCACCCCACCCCTGAAAACATCTTTCCTACCCTTGCTGGAGCCCCAGGCCAGCTCCTTACCTTTCTGCACAGGAAAGCTGAAAGTACTGAAAACATGTGCAGCCCCCAGCTCCACCAGGCCCAACTGAGGGTTTCTGGGAGCTGGGGGTGGGGCTTAGCTTTCAGGAAGCAAGCCCTGAGTTTCCTCCCACCCCACCTGAAGTCTCAGAAAGTGGAGGGGAAAACCCACTGCTTTCAAAATGGGTTGGGGGTGGTGGCAAGGCTTGTGAGTCTGGTTGCCTGGAGGGGGGCACAGTCTTCCCTGCAAAGTTTCGGGGATAGCCCCAGCCTCCAAGCACCCCTGAAGTTGACACCTATGCTCGTGGGAGTTACCCCCAAACTCTCCCAATCAGCTTACTTGGCAGGGAGCCCACGTCTCCACGCCCCGCCCCCATCAGGTTCTTATGACTGAGGACTGTCTTCTCCCTTTGGCACGTGAGCCGAATGGGCTGCCCCCCCCGTGGAATCCCCGCCCCCTTTCCCTGGCAAGTCTGGCCCATCTTCCGGTGGGTGGCCCAGTTGGGCTGAAGCAACCGGGGGCCCCTTTAGCAGTGTGTCGGTCTCCAGGGATTCCCTGGTGCGCTCTAAGCCTCCGCCCCCCCCCAGCACACAACAGGCTCCGCCTCAGTGCCCCTGGAGAGGGGGAAGAGGCTCCCGGCCGGGCCCCCTCCTCCCTCTGGGCGTAAATTCAGGAACAAGAGGGCGGTGTGGACCAGGCAGGCCCGACCGGAGTGCCTGCAGGGCTGTTTCCCCCACAGACCTTCACGGGGGCTCCGCTCACGCATCAGGCGCAGCACAGAGCGCTGGGGGCCCTGCCCCGGGGGAGGCGTCAGACTGCGATGCAGGCGCCTGTTCCAGAGCTCCTGCCAGGAAGGCCAGAGTCGCCTGTGTGTGTGTGGGTGAGGCTGGCTGGACCGGCTTCAGGCATCCAGCGCAGGCCTTCTGGTTCCACAGAGCTCCTCAATGCCCGTGCACGGAAAGCAGGAGGAGTTTCCCCACGTCCTTCTCCGCTCCTGCTCCCCCATCTGACCCCGGGAACGCCCCTTCCTGGGCTCACATGGGGGCATCCCCCTCCTGGGTCTCCTCTGAGCGGAGCTCCGCTGGGGAAAGGCGCAGGAGGAGCTGCTGGATCGTAGCCCGGCTGAACAGGTTGGCCCTTTGCAGAATAAGGGGTGTGGCCCAGCAGGCCCCCTGTGATCGTCCCGAAATCTGGACGGGCCGACCCGAAGACGCCTCTTCTCTCTCTCTCTCTCTCTCTCTCTCTCTCTCTCTCTCTCTCTCTCTCTCTCTCTCTGTGTGTGTGTGTGTGCAGCTGGGACAGGGGAGGGCGGGCGGCCTGGCATGGCTCGATCTGGTCAGGTCTCGGAGGCTAAGCAAGGCCAGTCCTCGGAAGGGGGAGCCCCAAGGAAGACTCTGCAGAGGGAGGCCGTGGAAGCCCCCCCCTGCTTCTCACTGGCCTGGAGAGCCCCTGGCCGGAGTCCCCGGAACTGGGTTGTGGCTCGACAGCTCTTTACACACACACACACACACACACGGACACACACACACACACACACACACACACAGACACAGACACACAGACACACAGACACACAACTGGGACAAGGCCGGCATTTGAAACGTCTCCCCATCGGTGTCAGTTTGTCCCATCCTGAAAAGGGGGTGCTGTTCCTTGGGAGGCCCTGCAAGGCCCAGGGAACACCACCATCCCATGGGCTGAGAAGGAACTCTTTGGGAAACAAAACACTGGCGCTCCACGCACACCAGTTTGATGTAGTGGTGAAGTGCGCGGACTCTTATCTGGGAGAACTGGGTTTGATTCCCCCACTCCTCCACTGGCACCTGCTGATGTGACCTTGGGTCAGTCACAAGCTCTGGCACAGCTGTTCTCTCAAGGACAGTTTCTGTCAGAAGTTCTCTCAGCCCCGCCTACCTCACAGGGTGTCTGTTGTGGGGAGGGGAAGGGAAGGGAGTTTGTAAGCCGCTCTGAGACGCCTTTGGGCAGTGAAGGGCGGGGTATCAATCCAATCTCTTCTTCTTCTTCTTCTCTCCCCAGGGATCTGCTTCATGGCTCCGCCTGACCCCATCTTGAACGCGACCTCATCGTTCTCAGCTGAAGGTGAGACCAAGGCCTGGAATGGGACGGTCCCTCTTCTCTCTCCCTCTTTGGGACCCCATTTGCACTGTTGGTCCCGAGGGGGCACTTCCCTCTGAAAACCTCCGTGTGGACCCCCGTAATCCCACCAGAAGTGGCCAAGGAAGGGAGGGGCTCTTCCGAATCAGCGTGGCATCTCTTTGGGTGGCTTCCACTTCAGAATCATCAGGTCCTAGAGACGGAAGGGGCCCTAGAGGCCCAGCCCTTGCTCCATGCAGGAGGCTGAAATCTAGACCACCCCCCGGGGCTTCTCGGCCTCTGTTTGCCAGAAGAGCCCAGCCCCTGAACCCAGGCCGGGCCGCCCGCAGTGCCCAGTGACCGGCGTCCCCTTGGGCCCACAGCCGTCACGAAGCCCAAGGCAGAAGGTTTATTTTCGACACTACCCCAAGAGGAAAGGCGGAGGAGACCTATTTTCGTGCACCCCCTGCCTGTCAGGGGGACCTGCTGGTGTTTCTCCCGCACCCCCTCCCAAAGCATCACAGGAGGGCGATTGTTTTTCTTCCCTTTGCAGAGGCTTGCAAAAAGATGGCCGAGACTCAGTTTCCAGAGTTCGCAGCCTTCTATTACCCCCACGTGGTGGAGGGCGTCCCACGCTGTGTCACCGACTGCAGCAGCGAGAGCCCCCGAGCCATCGACTGCCACCACGGTGCCTGCCACGTCTCGAGAGGGGGCCCCCAGTGCGAGTGAGTGATTCGGGGAGGGGGGCAACCGAGGAGCCCCGGAGTTCGAGCCTTCCACCGAGGAAGTCCAGCAGGGTCCCCACGCAGAGGCAGGGGATGGCCAACAGCCTCTGAACGTCTCTGGCCTCGAAAGCCTCTGAAAGCCATAAGTCGGCTGCCACCATTTCAGAGCAGGACGTGCCTGAATGCCGCCTGGTTCAGACCATCTCAGCAGGCGGAGAGGTGGAGCCCACCGGGGGAGGGTTGGGCTGCCGCGGTTCTTCCCTGCGCGGTCCCTTCCTAGGGGGAGGACTCCACCGTGTCTCCCCCCCCTTGCCTCCTGAAGCGGGACAGTCCTTGGGAGGGGCGGGCTGTGCCATTCATTCCCCACAGAAATCAGCCCACGGGATCAGTGGCAGGAGGAGGGGGACCGGGACGCAGGGCAGGCCGTGGATGGTCCCTTCCCCATCCGCTTCCCTGTGAGTTTTGCTTGAGGAGGGGGTTGTGATGTCGCCCCCCCCCACGCACACACACACACACACACACACCCCGTGGACTCGGCAACGCCTCTGTGGCTGGGCTCCGGCCTTGCACACGAGCAGCAGGGGTGGGCGCACTTGGGGAGGCACGCAGACTTCCCGTGGAACATCCCGTGTCCCCGTGTTCCCTGTTCACCCGGAGCAGGTGTCTGCTGCCCAGAGCCCGAGGGCGTGCTGGGCCCTTGGCAGGTCTGCCCCAGGTCCTATCAGCGCAGAGGGCCACGAGGGCTCCTTGCTGGAGCGTAACCCTCAGGCGCGCAGGGGCCCCGTGGGGACAGGGATCGTGGCCCCTGGAGACAGGGCGCGTGGGTTAACCCCCTGGTGGGGAAATGGACAGGCGCGCACCCCTTTTCCTTGCCAGTCGGTTCCTGCAGCAGGGGACGAACAGCTCCCTGCGGCCCCCGTCCCGGTCCAAACCGGGGTTCAGTTTCAGGACTTTTAGAGCCCATCTGGGTTGGCGGGACTTGCATGGGACACGCCACAGACCCATCAGCCTTGTCCTGCGGGCCCCTCTGTCTCACCCCCTCCCTTCTGTGGCCCTTGAGATGGCTCGGGGGAGGGGGCAGGGAGGCTGCGGAGGAGCAGAAGGGCCTCGAGCCCCTGAGGCTGCCCCACCTTGAGCCGGACTCCCCGGCCCCCTTTCTCTGGGTCTCCTCCCCAGCCCCGCTGCTTGCAGCCCCTCGGGCAGGCGTTCGACGCCCCCCCCACTCCTCCAACTTGGCCTCTCTCTTGGGTCCTGGGCCCTTCCTCTCGCTCGCTCACTCGCTCACCAGTGGAAACCCCCCCCGTCTCTCCCCAGCTGCAATGATCCGGATGTCTTCTGGTACCTGGACCGTCACCGCTGCCAGTCGCGCGTCCAGAAGTCGGAGCTGGGCCTGGGGCTGGGCCTGGCCGTCCTCGCTGTCGCCTGCGCCGTCCTGGCCGCCTTCCTCCTCAGGGCCAGCCGGAGAAAGGCCCAGTCTCAGTAAGAGGGCAGGGGGCCACGGAAACCACACTCCTGGGGGGGGTCAGGGGGGGGCTGCGTCCCCGGGCTCCCCAAGAGGCGCGTGGCGGGCCAGAGGCGAGTCCGGGAGCAGGGCCCCGGGGGCTCCAGAGCGTGGGGGCGAGAGAGGGAGGGAGGGCCAGGGGTCGTGGTGGTGACCTTCCCTGGTGGCTTCCCTTGCAGCTGGTCGGACGACGCGGAGGCCTGGTACGAGGAGGCGGAGGAATGGGCGCCCGCCGGAGGCCTGGCCTTCTGGAACCAAGGCGCCGACTCGGGGGACGGTAAGTGCTCTCGGGAGCCTCCGGGGAGGGGGCGGGGGTGGCCAGCCTCCATGTGGGGCCTGGAGCCCTCCCGGGACCACGAGGGACCTCCAGACCACAGAGGGCAGAGCCCCCCCCGGTGGGGAGATCTGGCTGCTTGGGAGGGTGGACTCGATGGATCCATGGCGGCCCCCTCCCCTCCCTGCCCCCCCCCAGGCTGGCAATCGGCTCCCCTCCCTTCTTGCCTCCCGCAGAGCTCTCTGAAGCTCCAAAGCTTGCAAGGGCCTCAGCAGTCCCGGCGGCCCCAGAAGAGGGGGGGGGCATTGCCCTCTCGGGGGCTTTGTGGGGACAGCCAGGCCAACCCCCCCCTCCCATGTCAAAGAGCTCTGAAGCGGGCAGGGCCAGTGAGCAGGGATGGTCACTCCCGAGCAGGCCTGTCCCCAAAGCCCCCAAAGCCCGCCAGGCATGAGCCCAAACGGGGGCGCCCTCCCTCTGTCTGGACTGAACGCCGGGTGCCCCCGTCTCCTGTCAGAGCCCCCGCCCCACCCCGCCCCACCCCACCCTACCCCAGGCCGGTCCGTCTCTTCCGCTCTGACTGGCAGGGCCCCGGGGGAGCCCTCTCCTTCCTCCCGCCCCCTGCGGGCATCCTTTGAAGGGGAGGGGCTGTCCCGCTGAGCCACAGCCCCTCCCCTACGTGAATCGGGTGCCCTCTGCTGTGGCCACCGGTGCTCACCGCCTCCGCCCTCTCTCCTTCCCAGGGAGTCAGAGAAGCAGTGAGGCTTTCCGGCCGTCCCTTCAGGCAGTGGACACCTCCATAAAGGTGCGTCTGGCCAGGGGCTGGGTGGCTAGAGGGTGTGGCTGTTTATTCTGGGGAACTTCTAGGCCCCCATCGCCCCACTGTGCCTGGGGGAGGGGGAGTGTGTCTCCAGGCTGTGGGGCAGCTCATGTTAGGGGCTGGGATGCATCCTGACCCACACACACACCCCGGGTCCAGGTGGGTCGGTCTGGGTGATGCACCTTCTCCCAGTCAAGGCGATCTCCTCACCGGAAAGCGCCCCAGCGGAAAAGGTCGTTTCAGCAGCAGGAAGGACACGAGCGGGTCACAGGTTCACCGGCTGACAGACAGGGAGCAGGGCAGCCGGCTGGGAAAGAAATGACCTGGGGACATTTTAACCAAAAAGCCTCAGCATCGCAATTCCCTTGGTTTTCTCCATTGTTTGGGCTGACCCAAAGGCTCTGGGCAGCTGAATTTGTACGACAGCAAACAGACAGACAGACAGACAGACAGACAGACAGACAGACAGACAGACAGACAGACAGACAGACAGACTCATGCTAGCCAATTGAGAGAGAGAGAGGGAGGGAGAGAGAGAGAGAGAGAGAGAGAGAGAGAGAGAGGCTTTCAGATCGAACGGGTTCCAGACCCATCAGTTCAAGTCCCGGTCCACCCACCCAAAACCGGCTCACCTTTGCCGGGTATTTGGGAGGGGCTCCAGCCCGGGCGAGTCTCTTGGGAGAAGGGCAGAGGGGGAGGAGCTTCGTGACATCCCACCCGGGTGCAAGAGGCTGCGGAGCCCTTTCCCTTGGCCAACGAACCTGGCCTCCCTGGGGGCCTCCCAGCAGACATCACCTCACCCCTCTCCGGGTGGGAGCCTGCGGCTGAGTGGCTCAAGCAGAGACAACTGGGGCTGAATCCACACAGGATGGAGGCTCCCTGGCTGGGTAGGGGTGACCCCGGGGTCGGATGGCATCTTCCAGCTCTTGACGGGGCACCATTCATACCTTTGCCAACCGCCAAGAGACAAGGGGTGGTCTGGGGTACCTCCTTAGCGATGGAGGCCCACGTCACAAATGTTGCCGGCCTGGCGTTCTTACCGTTGCTCCCGGCCAGGCAACTGGCCCCTTTCCTGTCTCCCTCCGACCTCGCCTCTGTAACCCATGCAGTGGTCACCTCCAGGTTGGATTGCTGTGATGCCCTCTAGGCTGGCCCACCCTTGAGACTCCACCGGAAGTTGCAATTGGTCCGGAATGCGGCGGCCTGGCTCCTTATGGGGCACACATCCCACCAGAGCTCTGCCAGCTGCGCTGGCTCCAGGTTGACTCCAGGGTCAGATCCAAGGCTAAGTGTGTGGACCGTCAAGGCCTTGAACGGTCTGGGGCCAGCGTACCTTCAGGACCACCTCTCCCAGAATACCCCCCCCCCGAAAGGGCATTAAGCTCTGGGAAGCAAGGTCCCCTGGCGATCCCTGTCCCGAAAGGTATCTGGCTGTCCTCAACCAGGGCCAGGGACTCTTCAGCCCTGGCCCCAGCCTGGTGGAACTCTCTGCCTGGTGACGCCCATGCCTGCTGGGACCTGGGACTCCTCCGCAGGGCCTGCAAGACAGAGCTGTTCCACCAGCCCTGTGGTTGAGGACAGCAACGCCCTACCATCGAGCCCCCGGCCTCCACCTCTCACCCTCCCCCCCTCCTCCATGGGGAGGAGATTAGAAGACCACACTGTAATATTATATCGTTTTAACTGTTTTATCGAACTTTATTTATTGATATATGAGTATGTAATGTATGCTGAGCCCTCTGGGGGAGAGCAGCCTATAACTGGAATCAATCAATCGATCGATCGATCTTTGCAGGTGCAGTTCCAGAGGCCCAGAGTACTCAGTGACCGCTGACCCCACCAGAGCCCCCCCCAGTCGGGCACAGAGCAATGGGCAGAGCGAAATGGGTCAAGGATGGCGCCACCCTCTCCAAACCTGGCTAGATTCCTCTAGGCTGGCCTACCCTTGAGACTCCACCGGAAGTTGCAACTGGTCCGGAATGCGGCAGCCTGGCTCCTTATGGGGACCCCTTTAAGAGCACACATCCCACCAGAGCTCTGCCAGCTGCACTGGCTCCAGGTTGACTCTGGGTTCAGATCCAAGGCTCTGGTGTGGACCGTCAAGGCCTTGAACGGTCTGGGGCCAGCGTACCTTCAGGACCGCCTCTCCCAGAATACCCCCCCTGAAAGGGCATTAAGCTCTGGGAAGCAAGGTCCCCTGGCGATCCCTGTCCCGAAAGGTATCTGGCTGGTGGGACTCTCTGCCCGGTGACACCCATGCCCTCTGGGACCTGGGACAGTAACTGCCGCCGGGCCTGCAAGACAGAGATGTTCCGTCGGGCCCATGGTTGAGGACAGCAACCCTCTACTATCAAGCCCCCGGCCTCCTCCTCTCGCCCTTCCCCCCCCCTCCATGAGGAGGGCAAAAATTGACATCAGACGCCACTAGAAGACCACACTGTAGTATTATATCATTTAAACTGTTCTATTGATGTCTACTGCCATGAGCCCTCCAGGGCAGAGCAGCCTATAACTGAAATCAATCGATCGATCTTTGCAGGTGCAGTTCCAGAGGCCCAGAGTACTCAGTGACCGCTGACCCCCCCAGAGCCGCCCCCCCAAGTCGGGCACAGAGCCATGGGCAGAGCGAAATGGGTCAAGGATGGCGCCACCCTCTCCAAACCTGGCTAGATTCCTCTGGGACCTGCTGCCTGAATCGGTCTGTTCACAAGCAAAGTGGATCCCTGCTTCACTGGAAACGGTCCCGTGCAAAACCAAAACCGAAGAAACCCTCCCGATTTGTTGCCTGAACAGCCTGTGGGTGGGCTGGCCAGCCGGGCGGGGTCGGGGCTCTCGAAGGGAGGTGGGGAAGGAGCGGGCCACCTCTGGGGTTTCTTGGCCTCCTCCAGACAAGCAGGTTTTTGACTCCCCCCCCCAGCCAGCTGGACTCTGCAAAGGGGTTGGTTTTTTTTGGGGGGGGGGAGGGAGTGTTCCACTGGTGGTGGCTGCCTGTACTTCAGGTGCACTGGAAGGGTATAGAATCATAGAATCAAAGAATGTGAGAGTTGGAAGGGACCTTGCAGGTCATCCAGTCCAACCCCCTGCACTCTGCAGGAGCGTAGCCGAAAGACAGATAGCCCTACAACAACACACCCAAAAGGTGGTCGTCCAGCCTCTGCTTGGAAACATCCAGCCAAGGAGCCTCCACCACCTCCCGAGGCAGCCTGTTCCCCTGCTCAGGTGAGCGTGTGCCACATCTCTTGTCCATAACAAGCACCACTGGCCACGCAAACCACCCCCCCCCAGATGACACTGTCCTGCCAGGGGGCCCTCCGACCGCAGACGCTGCGTGACCCAATGGGCTGTCCTGGCGGGTGCCCCCTCCGAGCTGGAGCAACGTGGCACAGAGATCTGTGTTGCACACAGCAGCTGGCACGCAGTTGGCACTTTAGGAATATTTTGCTGCTAGGAGAGAGAATTAAAGTTCACTTAATGCTTTAAAACTTGGCGATGAATTCGGGCACCCTGGCTCAGAAGCAGGGCCTGCTGGGAGACCCGGGGGGGGGGTTGTATAATACAACTAAAAATGTATTCAGTGTTGAATGTCCCACCGGATGGATCAGTGGCTCACCAAACGAACAGGGGAACAGATCTGACGGCTGCAATCCTGGCCCTAATTGTGGAACAATGTGCCTGAAACGGCCGGTACCAAGGAACCTGAAAGAAACTCTCTGGAAAAATGTGTCACCCATGGATCCCTGCCCCACGGTCACCAACATCACCGGCTTCCAGCAAGACACCCAACTCTTGTTCTGCTCTGAACAACCTTGTACAGATTCTCTCCACGTTTCTGAAGATCACTTCAGAGGGCAGTGGAATATTTTGACGGGAGTCCAGGAGCATCTCAGAGACCAGCTCAGTTTCTGGGGTCGAAGCTTCCAGGAGCCTGACGAAGTGGAACTCTGACTCCCCAGAGCTGGCGCCCTGAAAGTCCTCGGCCAAGATGGGCAGCTGGGCGGGTCTGTCTGCAGCGGGCAGGACCGGGCAGGAGTCCAGGAACAGAAATCTGCGGCGGGGGGGGGGAGGGGGTCCCCCAGCATCTGAAGAAGTGGGCGGCCACTCACGGAAGCGCCTCCCCGCCCCGAAAACCCCGTCGGCCTCGGGAAGGCGCTACCGGATTCGAACCTCGACTGGTTCAGGTGCCATCGGGCTGTCTCCGAGGCATCTGGGAAACGGCCGTCGCTCGACTGCCAGCAGCGGAGGTCCGGACGGGAGCCGCATCCCAAGCGCCGGCTGCTCACCTCCCTCTGAGGCCCTGCTGGACCCCGGGGCGGAGCAGACGCCCGGGGAAGCGTGTCTGGGGCTGCAGCCTGGCTCCCCCCCCCTCGCAGGGCTCCGTCTTGGAAGGCGGGTCTCCTCGGCCACTCCCGGTCGCTATGCTGGAAGGGGGGCGGGCGGGGGGGCTCTGAGTGGCCCCGGCTTCACCCGCACACACCGTCAGAAGGGAAAGCGCCCCCCCCCGGGGGGGGTCCTCTGGTCCTGGGCTCTGCCTCAGATGAATTTTAGTGTGAATTTTACTGTATTTGTTGTTTTATCGTATTTTAACTGCTGCACGCCGCCTTGAGCCAGTTTCCTTTGGCAAAGTGGAATACAAATCGAAAGTAATAAATAATAAATAAATAAATGGTCCCATTCTGATCTACCTCCCTCGTGCCCTGTGTTTCTCCCATTGTGTACCTATTTTAGTGCATGCCTGTTTAGATATGTAGTTTGGTCATATATCTTAAAGAAAAATAAAGATTTATTTTTTAATCCACCTCTTGTTGTGTCCTCAGGGGCGTCAATGCGTCGGGGGCTGGGAGAAGAAACTGCTTTTTGATGCAGGGAGCGAGTTTCTCATCCACTCCTCTCAAGGAGGCACTGGCCTCGCTGTGAAGAAAGGAAGGAAGGGAGAAAGAAAGGGGTGCGCAAGAGGAGGAGGAGGAGGGGGCGCCGGCGGAGGCGGGGAAGGTGGAGGATTCCACGTGCGGGGGGGGGCAGCGAGGCAGGCACGGAGGGGGCTCCCCACACACACACACACACGCACCCCCCCAGGGTGATTGCCGCACCTCCACCCCCTTCCTTTCTGCGTTTTATTTTTTCGTTGCCTGTCCACCCAGCTTAGGGCTCCCAAGAAAGATAAAACCTGTTGGAAGTTCCAGGCGCGCTGTCCCTGCCTCATCCGCCAGACTTCCTGGCAAGAGAGAGTAGATAGCTAGATAGGCTGGTTGGCCTTTCCTTCCTGCGTTTACTCTTCTGCCGCTGTCGCTTTTGAAAGGCAGGCGGTGCCCTCGGGGGCCATCCCTCCCCCATTCACTCTCTCAGAGGAAGCCTCCCCTTCCTCCCTGCACTCACCAAGAGGGACGACAGGCTGCCCTCTCTTGGCACCCTGAGGCAGAGGGCGCTCTCGCCATCTGTTTCCACCCTTAGCTAGTGAGTTAGTACCCCATCCTATGGCTACACTTTCTGAGCCAAAAGTGTAGTTCTAAAATAAAGAGAGAAGTATTTCTCTGTCATTGCAAGGTGGCCCTGCCCAGCTTTGTAAGCTGGGTAACCTGGTAAAGCTGCTGCATTTATATATTTATTTAAAGTACTCAGCTAACTAGATAACCCCAACAAGTCATGGGCCCAGCCTTAACCTGCTAAACCAGCTTAACTAGTGCTGGTACCATTGGTAAAGTCTGTGGCACCTAAATATTGAATCGGCTTCCCTAAGCAGCTGCACTGGCTGACCGGCTTGATTTGTTGCAAAGCAAAAGGAGAGGAATTCTGCTCCAGCCGCCTGCTTGCAAACACCCCACTGTCATTTCTGCCACTCCTTTGTCCCTGGTGCTTCAGGGTTCCCCCCATGTGTTTTGCTCTCTCTAGTAGTCCTAGAGGGAGCAAAACACATTATGGAAAAGTTGGGGGGGGCCCCAAAGCAACAGGGACAAAGGAGTGGCGAAAAATGACAGTGCAGAAGTAGAAAGAGAGAGAGAGAGATCCTGGCTGAAACCTGGGACAGAAAATGTCCTCTAGTTTTTCTCACAAGACGCAACTTCACTGACTGTGTTTGCGGTTTCCCTTATGGTCTACAAAGCTTTTGAGCTTCAGTGTCGAGGATTCTATCATGATGAACTGCTGATCTGGCCAAGGGAAATATTGTGGTGTGGATTCTCTCCATCTCAGCTCCCAGCAGCCCGTCCTGGCCCTGGCGGGTCATAGAATCATAAAATGTTAGAGTTGGAAGGGACCTTGCAGGTCATCTAGTCCAACCCCCCGCACTCTGCAGGAGTGTAGCTGAAAGGTAGCCCTACATATGTACAACATACCCAAAAGATGGTCGTCCAGCCTCCACTTGAAAACAGAAAAGGAAATGTTTACTTTTAGCACAGCACCAGATCCGAGCAAGGGAAACAAAAGAACTGAGTAAAAGTGCAAATTCTTGGTCCTTTTCACTATACATGCCCTGCCAGGCGTTAAAATATAGGACAGGCTCCTTAAGCTTAGGATGTTTGGTGTAATGGTTAAGTGCTCAGACTCTAATCTGGGAAAATCAGGTTTGATTCCCCACTCCTCCACTTGCACATGCTGGATGACCTTGGGCAGGCCATAGTTCTGGTACAGCTGTTCTTGAAAAAGAGCAGTTTCTGTCAGGGCTCTCTCAGCCTTACCAACCTCACAGAGTGTCTGTTGTGGGGAGGGGAAGGGAAAGGAGTTTGTAAGCCACTCTGAGACTCCTTTGGGCAGTGAAGGGCGGGGTATAAATCCAATCTCCTCTCCTCATGTTATAAATCTCCACAGAGTTTTCATTACTTTGCAGCTGTCTGTAGCTCTCTGGGTGAGCACATGGTCAAAAATGGCTGCCTTCCCAGAGGAGAGGCCTGTGTGTGCTCATGGCCACAGCATCCAAGGAAAGGAGAGCACCTTCCTCTTGCCAAGAGCTTCTATCAAACGTTTCCCCTCCCATTGACCTGGCCAGGTCAAAGAGGCACTTCCTGGCAATCTCCAGGAATCTCTTTCCAGGAGACTAGCATTCTCATACCTCCAAATCTCTATTCCCTGCTACAAGCAGGAGGGAAGGCTTGACCCACCCATTATCCCTCCAGCTAGATTTATTAGCATATGCATACAGGTACATTGGAAAGAAGAAGGAAGTTTGGATTTATACCCTGCACTTTACTCAGAGTCTCAGAGCAGCTTACAACCTCCTTCCCTTCCTCTCCTCTCAACAGACACCCTGTGAGGCAGGCGGGGCTGAGAGAGCTCTTAGAGAACTGCTCTTGAGTGAACAGCTCTCAGAGAATTGTGACTGACCCAAAGTCACGCCAGCAGCTGCAAGTGGAGGAGTGGGGAATCAAACCCCGTTCTCCAGATTAGAGTCCGGTACTCTTAACAACTATACCAAACATCAAGCCGTTGCCCAGAGGAGGAAAAAAAACCCTGCTAAATGCAAAGGGGTGGTTTGGTTCATTCCCCACCTTCCAGGAGAGAAAAAAAAGCATTTCTTCACATTACCCATGGTGCACTTGGTGTTTGCCACTGGAAAACCACACTCTTGAGGGTGACATCCTCATTTCCTCCCTGCAGCAAGCCTGCATAGGGGTAGAACTGCTTATGCAATCTGCTGTTTGGTCAGGGACCCCCCCCTCAGGGAAAGGGCAGGGAGCGGCCGACCGGCTCTTAGTTTCCTGACGCTCCACACTTTATCAGCCCCTCCTCCCTCCTTCCCAGAAGCCACCCCCTCGTCCTTCTGCCTCTTGGGGCAAAGGGTGCTCCCCGATAACATCCCGGCGAGTCCAAAGAGCACCCTCCTCCTCCTCCTCTCAGCTCTGGAACAACTTCCTCCTGGCACCCCCCCCCCCACACCCCGGGAAGGGCTGCCTCTCCCCACACGGGGGCCCCTGGGCACTGGACTGAGCTGGGGGGGCCGAGATGAGGGGGGCCGGGGTGCTGTGGGGGCTCCTCCCGGTGTGCTGCTTTGCGGACTCAGGCGAGTGGGGGCTGCCCGGCGCCGGGCTTGGCCAAGGGCCCCGCTGGAGCCAGAACGGTGCGGTGCGGAGGGACGGCCTCTCCTCCTCCTCCTCCTCCTCAGGAGCCCCACCTGCCCCGGGCATGCACTGGGGAGGAAAGAAGGCGGCGGCGGTGCCCTTGGGGGGGCTGCCTGGCTGGCGGGGCCCGCTCTGTCTAGCTGATCCCGGGGAGGCCGGAAGGAGGCCACGCCAGTCACCCGGGCCGGCGTCAGGCAGGAGGGGGTGCTGGGTGGGCCCGTGTGGCCTAGCAGAACCTCGGCTGCAACAGATCCGCTTCTAAGCTGTCGTTTTCAGGCGGGGGGGGGGTCAAGTCAGTAGATGGCAGCACTCTTTTTAATTTTTTTACAGCATTTTTTCAAGGGGGGAAAAAGAGGTGGGATCCAGAAGGGAAGAAGTAGGGGGGTGGGGAGAAATATAGATTCAAAATGGCCGCACTCTTGTGTCTGGGCCAGTAACTGCCTCAAAAAGAAAACATGCCAGATGTTATGTCCTTCAAGGTAAGAAGCTTGTATGGTGGACCCAGCCACTTTACAGCCACTGAATCCAACGGAATCACCTTGGAGACAGGCTCTCCCGTGCCCTTCAGAAAGGGTGCTCAGAACAGAAGCACATCCCACCAAACAGCGCCCAGCCAGGAACACACGGAAAAGAGCAAGTCCAGAATGTTCCCTTACTATTATCCCATGTTGCAAATTATGGGGAGGACCCTGAAGAACGATTTAACACGTGTCCGCCCTTCCCCCAAGGAACTCAGGGCAGCGCACAAGGTTCTCCCTTCCTCCATTTCACCCCCCTGCAACGCAGTGAGGGAGTTTAGGCTTCAGAAAGTAACTGCCCCAAGGTCACCCAGTCAGTTTCACAACAGGAGGGAGATTTGAACCCAAGACTTCCCAGTGTTTGTGTACTGTTCTAACCACTCCGGCTTCCTAGAAAACAAAGTACAGTGTGTTCAAGGCAGGCTGGTGATTTCAAGGCTGAGGTGAGTTTTGAACTGAGCTCGTGGTCTGGGCAGGCCACAACTACACAGTTTGCAAGTGCTCTTCTGTGATGACAATTCCAAATTCCGCTCTCCAAGGAGTTCAGGGCAGCCTGCACAGAGCTTGTTGCGGCATCCCCCCCACCCCGGCTCCAGAGCGGGGCTGTAATTCCTGGAGGCTGGCATCCCTAAGACTCAAAGAGGACGGCTGAGCGTGGGTGTGTCTTTAACCGGGGCTTTGCGCTTTGAAACGTCCTGGAAGCAAAAGGAAAAAAATGTTGGAAGGCAGCGTCCGTGTGTGTTTTCGTGCAGGGGGTGCTTTGAAACTGGGGAAGGGAGACAATAAAGTGGAGAGAATTGCGGAAGAAAGCCAGGGTGCCATTTGTTTTATTTTGACAGTCTGGTGAATCCTAGAATGAATCCTAGAATGTTAGAGTTGGAAGGGGCTTTGCAGGTCATCTAGTCCAACCCCCTGCACTCTGCAGGAACACAAGCCGAAAGACAGCCCTGCATACCTACAACATACCCAAAAGATGGTTGTCCAGCCTCCGCTTGAAAACGTCCAGCAAAGGAGCATCCATCACCTCCCGAGGCAGACTGTTCCACTGCTCAACCACTCTTACAGTCAGGAAGTTTCTCCTGATATTTAGCCGGTAACGACTCCCTTGTAATTTCTACCCATTAGATCTAGTCTTGCAATCCGGAGCAAGAGAGAAAAGATCTGCTCCAGCTTCTACATGACAGCCCTTCAAATACTTGAAGACTACCATCATTTCCCCTCTAAGCCTTCTCTTTCCCAGGCTCAACAGACCCAACTCTTTCAGCCTTTCCTCATAAGACTTGGATTCCAACCCTCTCACCATCCTGGTCGCCCTCTTCTGGACACGCTCCAGCTTGTCAACATCCTTCCTAAAGTGTGGTGCCCAAAACTGGACACAGGACTCCATGGGAGGCCTGACCATTAGCAGAATAGAGTGGAACTACCACCTCCCGTGATCTGGACACAATGCTTCTGTTAATGCATCCTAAGATTGCATTCGCTTTCTTCACAGCCACATCGCACTGCAGGCTCATGTTGAGCTTGTGATCAACCAGAACACCCAGATCCCTTTCACATGTGCTGCTGTCAAGCCAAGTCCCTCCCATTCTATATCTGTGCCTTTGATTTTTTGTACCTAAGTGTAGGACTTTGCACTTATCTCTATTGAAATTCATTTTATTTGCCTCAGCCCGCTGTTCCAGCCTATCTAGATCATTTTGAATCCTGTCTGTCTTCTTCAGAATTAGCAATCCCACCCAGCTTTGTGTCATCTGCATATTTGATAAACATCCCCTCTATGTCCTCCTCCAGGTCATTTATAAAAACACTGAACAACACCGGGCCCAGGACCTGTGGCACTCCACTCGAGACTTCCCTCCACGTAGACGCAGAGCCATTTAGGAGCACTCGTTGGGTACGATTTTTCAACCAACCATGAATCCATCCAACGGTTGCTCCATCCAGCCCACACTTAACCAGCTTATCCTCAAGGATATCGTGAGAAACTTTGTCAAATGCTTTACTGAAATCTAGACACACGATATCCACAGCATTGCCAGAGTTAATCATTTTAGTAACTGTCAGAAAAGGACAAAAAGTTGGTCTGGCACAACTTATTCTTGATAAACCCATGCTGGCTACAACCAATTCACTCATTCCATTCAAGGTGCTCACAGACAGAGCGGTTAATAATCTGCTCTAGAATTTTCCCCGGTATTGATGCCAAGCTGACATCGGTTTGGGAAGTGTGCTTGCGGCAACTTCGAGCCGGGAATGAGTGTTCCTAAAAACTGTGTGCCCCTGCCTGCTCTCTGCTCCTGCGAGGCCAGAGACAGCCCCCCCACCAGGGTTTGGGGAGGGGGAAGATTGCTGAAGGACCTTGCTCCTTCTTGGATGCTGCAAAACCTGCCTGAGAAGGCCAGATGGCTGCTCTGTTTCCCCTCCCCAAGGTCTAGGAATGAAAGGGGGGGGGGAAACGCCATTTTCCCAGACCCTAACCCCCCCCCATTTGGACAGAAGAGAAAGCAAAATAATTGCTTCTCCTATCCCCTACAGAGGAAAAGGGAGAGCGCACGGATGCACAAATAAATAAGCAGCCAGCCCTCCCCGAGAACAGATTTCAAGCAGCCAGAGTTTTGCCACAGAATCCTCGGCAGCGAGGGCGGGGGAAAGGGCGGCCCACGAGGCTGCAGCCTGAGCCCGGGGTGGCGGGGGGGGAGGGGGAATGCCGTCCCAGTGGCAGAGAGTTCCTCGTCCCCCCTCCCCTCCGCCTATCTGCCGGGCTTCAGAAAGGGAGGGCTTGCTGCTGCCTTCCCTGTTCCGGGGGGGGGGCGGAGGGCGGCCCGGGAGGCACCAGCCAAAGGAAAGCCTCCGGCTCCTCCATACCAGAGCATGCTGGGTCAGGGCCCTCGGGAATGTTTCTCCTGCCACTTCTGCCCACGAGGGGGGTGGGGAGGAATCCAGGCCCCACCAGGGACAGTCTCTGCCGTGCCACTCAGCTCTTGCCCCTGCCGGCTTCCCGACTATTCTCGGTCATGCTGAAGCGGCCCGACTCCGGCCTTCCCCTTCCCTCCGCCACTTCCCATTCCTTCCTACCTGCCCGGGCCCCTGATATGCCTGATGGGCGGGCGGGCGGCCTAGGGGCCCGGGAGGGCGCTGGGTGCTTAGCCGGGCCGGGAAACGTGTGGGACTGCTGGGAGACAGGCGGGTGGGGGCAGCGGGCTGCGGGAGGGCGCTGGCAGCAGCTGCCACTCTCAACTTATTCAAGGTCCACAAGTGGTGCGTAGTCCTTGTGTGTTGAGGCGAGGGCGAGCGGAGCAGCAAGGTGTGCTGTAGAGGCGGGAGGGCCCACGCCATGTGGAGTCCTTTGAGCGCAGGCAGGTGGCAAGGGCAGGACCAACACGTCATGTGCTCCCTAGTGCTCGGCTGCTGCTGCTTCTAGGGGGTGGTCGTCGGAGGAGGGCTTTTGGCGAGGGAGGGCGGCGAGTGGGCGGGGTGGGCAGGCTGGCGGGGGTGCCCTGATAGGACGGCGGCCTTAGGAAACTGCCTAACCCCACCTTCCTGGCTGGCCACAGGTGAGCCACAAGGGAGCTCCTGCCCACTGCGGGCAGAGCACAGCTGGTTCTTCGCACCCCCTGGGCACTGCCAGCCCCTCCGAGGGAACAACGGGCCACCTTCTCGGCTGCTGCCACCCCCTGAGACGCCTCCGGCACAGCCCATCCCCTTGCCCTAGCTTGGGTGTGGAACTTCCAAGCCAGGCCCGAGCTGTGGACTCCTTCAGCCAGCCATGTGATCGGTCTGCGCTTGTGGCGGCCAGCTGGGGGGTGGAGAAGGGCTGCGTCCAGGGGAAGGCTGGCCAGAAGCCCCCCGGGGTGGGGGAGGGGAGGAGAAACCGGGGCTGGGGGTCCCCCAGAGCCTCGACTCAACAGGCAGCCTCTCAGCCAGGCGCCTGGGAACCCGGCCGGGGGCATTCTCCAAGCCTCCCCCCCCAACACCAGCAGCAGCAGCAGCTCCCGAGCCAGAACCCCTCTCCTCCGGGGCCACAGAGGGGGTGGCTCACAATGGGCTTTGGCCGCTGCTGGGGTTCACTGGCCCGTCGCACCCGGACTCTGGCTGTGGAGCCCCAGCGGACTGGGAGGGTGCCAGGCAGGAGGGGGCGGCCTGCCAGACCAGCCTTTTGCCTTCCAGATCAGCCTCATTTACGGCCCCCTCCCTGGCTTCAAGGACGTGGCCGTCATGGACCTGAGGTGAGCCTGACTCCCAAGGCCGGTCGGCAGCAGTCGGGGTGTCGTCTGACGGGGCCAGTGAATGATGGCGGGGAGGGGGACTCTGCCGCCTCCACCCCCTCAGCCCTCGGGGCTTGTTCTTCCAGGCCTGGCAGCGTGGTCATGGCCCACCGGGTCTTCCTCGACCTCCCGGCCAGCACCGATCTCAACGCCACCTTTGAGAAGCTGCCCCAGGAGCTGACGGAGCAGGTCCAGGCAGCCGCTCAAGACCAGATCCTCTGCAGGACGGGGGGCTGGCTGCCCTCCCCCCTGCCTGGGCTGCCCCCTCAGCCCCCTCCCTTCTCTCCCTCTGCAGCGGGGCTGTGCTTCAACCCCTCTCCAGCCAGGTCACGGGCAAGCAGCTGGGCTGGTTCAGTGGCGCAGGTGAGAGCTCTGGTCTCTGCCACCCTCCCCCGTCCCCCCCGCTTCCAGGGAGGCTAGACTGGAGCGGCGCCCCTCTGCTGTCTCTCCAGAGCTCTGCAGGCAGCTGAGTCCCCCAGCCTACCGCCCGCACTACTTCCCCCTGGCCACGGCTGATGGCTTCTGGTGTGCCTCCCACTGCCTGGCCGGGGTTCCCGGGGCGCTTCACTGCCAAGCCAGGCAGTGCCGGGTGGGCCTCTCCGGGCCCTGGTGCCAGTAAGTGACTGCGTGGGGGGCGGGCGAGGGGGAGGCTGGTCCCGCTGTGGCCACCTGAGGCTGAGAGGCGGCCCCACTGGCTCAGTCTGCGCCCCACCCCAAAGGGGGCCCCCCACCCACGCCGGCTGTAGTCCTTGCTCAGTGCTCCCCCCCCTTGCAGGTGCCCAGCGGAAGACCCCTTCTGGTACTGGGGGGGGGCAGCTGCCAGGTGCAGATCAGCCGCCTGGGCGGGGGCGTAGGCCTGGCGGCCCTCCTGGCCTTCCTGGGGCTGCACGTGGCCGTGATGCTGGTGAGGACAGCTGGGCGCGGTGGGTGGGGGGCTTCCTGGGGGAGGGGGCGCCCTGGCCAGGGCTCCCTCAGAGGCCGCCTCCTCCTCCTCCTCCTCCTGCAGGCCAAGGAGCCAGCCAGCCTCCCTGTGCCGCCTGGGGCAGTCCCGGGCTGGGGGGTGGGGGTCCCTAGCCTGCAGGGGCCCCGAGAGCCAGCACAGGGCCGGCTCCCCCTCCAACCCCTGGGCCCTCCGGAGGTCGCACGGCGCGCGGTGGGGGAAAGGCCCTCTGCGCATGCCCAACCTCCCCCCCCCGTTCCCGTCCTCTCCGAGGGAGGCCCCGCCCCCGCCGCAGCCCCTCCCTTCCTCTCCTCTGGAGTCCAGGCTGGCCAGAGGCCCGCCCCTCTCGGCTGACCGCCCCCTCTCTGCCTGGGCGCAGCTTTCCGGACCCGGGAGCCCGAGGGGGTGCCGTTGCCGCCGCCGGAGGCGCTGAGCCGCGTTGCCCGACCGGGCGGGGGTCTTGCCAGACGGGGACTCCGGCCAGGAGTGGCGGTGACCCTCCGCGCCGCCCAAGCGCCTCGCCGCCCCCCGCGGAACACGCACTCAGGCCGGAGGAGGCGGGACTAGGGCGCCCCCTCCCGCCCGGACGAGCCCGCGCGCCTCTCCCGGTGGGGCGGACGTCTTCCGACTACGGACTGCAGAGGCCAGGAGGGCGCCCGACGACTACGGCGAGCCGGGAACAACGGGGGGGGGCACCGGGTGTGCGGCCGGATGACGGGGCGGCCCTTTCAGGCGGGCCACCGGGGGGCTTCTGGGGGAGGGGGCTCTCCTGGCGGCCTCGAGGAAGCGCCCGCCGGCCTCGGCCTGCCTTGCTGCCGGCTGACCGCCCGCGGCCTCTGGGAGCAGCCCGGACCACGGACGGCGTCTGCCGAGGCCTCCTCTCCGGCGGGCTCTCTGCGGGCTGGGGGGGGGGGGGCGTCCGAAGAAGGAGGCCTGCACCTTTGTAAATAAAGGCAGCGTTGTGAATGTAGTAGACGTCTCCGGGCCTCTTAGTCCAAAACGGAAAAGTTTAAAAGCTTCGGTTGGCAGCTCCGTGCGAAGCCCTTTATTACGATGGGAACACGAAAGAGCGGTGCAGGCGGAACTCCTCGTCCGGGTGGGGACGTGCTGGGCAAAGGGGCCTCTCGAGGGGATCATGCCGCGCGGGGGGCCGCCCCCAGCCCTGGGAGCCGCGGCGGCGGGAGGGAGGTCCACCCGGGCGGAGCCTGCGGCGTTTCACTTCCGCGCCCGAGAGACCGGGGCGGGTCGGCGGCTTTTCCGGCTCTGCAGGCCGGGGGGGGGGGGGGGGCCTTCAGTTTCGCGTCCGGGCAGACGTGCCCCCCCCCCCGGTTGCGTGCTGGAGGTGCTGGCGGGGGCGCCAGGTCCAGGTGGGCGGGAGGAGGAGGAGGCACCCTTGAGGGAGATCCCCGGAGGGACGGGAGGGGGGGCACGTGGGGGAGACGAGGGGCTAGAGCGCGTCAGGGTCGGGCCAGTCTCCCTCCCAGGGTTGTTGGGTGGAGGAGGAGGAGGATGTAAACGGCGCTGGGTTCTTGCCGAGGGGGGGGGAGGGTCCGCACGACATCAGCAACTCCGGAGTCAACAGAGGGAGGAGGCGGGGGGCGTGCCGGTCTGGCGCTCCAAAAAAAAAGGTGCGGCGGGCCGGTCTCCCGTCCCCCCTCCCGGCCAAGGGAGCGACCTGGGGGAGGCACCGGAGACGCGCGTCCCGGGCGACCCTGGCTCGGAGGGCACCCGCGGAGGAGGCACGCCTGCCGCCCCTCTCTTGTCCCTTGGCCGGGGTTAGAACCCGCCGCCCCCGGTTGCCGTTCAGGCAGCCCCTCCGGTTGGCAAATGCTGTGTGGCCTCGCCGTCCGGGTCGGTTCCCTTCACAACGACCCGGTGGGGACTCGTTTGTCTGAGACAGGCCCGGAGGGAGGGGGCTGCAGGGCGGGGGGAGGCCTGGGGAGGGGGCTTGAATCCAGGACCCCCTCCCCGGGCAAGTCTGGCCGCAGCCGCACGAGAGTCCTGCGGGGGCCCACCCGGTCCAGCACGCCGCCGCCGCCTCACCCCGTGCCCAGCTGCCCGTCGCCCTGGGGGGCCACACAGACGGGGCACACGGAGGCCGCCGAGACCCCTCTCCCCCCCCTTTGGCCTCCCGGGCCCGTGGCCCCCCAGCAGGCCTCCCCTCCGCCAACGCGCCGCCGCCGCCACCTCCCCACCCCCTTTAAAGCCGGCTAGGCCGCGAGCTCCGCATTCGACGCCCGCTCCTTCGTACGGGCCGTCCGGATTCCCGACCCCGCGGCCCGTCGGCTGCTGCTTCCGGTATGATCGGTGCGGGGAGGGGGAGAGGGAGGGCGCAAGAGGGCGCCGCTTCGCCCCTTCCGAAGGAAAAGCCGAGGGAGTCGCGGCCGAGGGGTCGCGGCATTTGCCCCCGGTCTCCCCGCGGCCGCGCTCCTCCCAGGGGCTCCCGTTTCGGTTTCGTTTCTGCCCCGGCCGCGCCTGCTTCCTGCCCAGCCCTCGGGAGCCCAGCCGCGGCGGCGGGGGTCACCTGCGGAAGGTGAGCGGAGGCGGGGGGCGCGTCTGCGGCGCAGGGAGGAGGAGGAGGGGCGGGGGAGCAGAGGCGCCCCCCCCGCCACGTGCTCCTCGAGGCAGAGCGAGTCCCGGCGGCGGCGGCGCGGCTGGCCGGGGACAGGCAGGCGTCGAGGCCGGGTGACCAGCCCAGCGGGCGGGGCGGGGTCCGGGCAGTCTCATTGCTCCGGGGCCGGTCGGAAGGCCACGGCTGCTCCCCCCCCCCGCTTTCCCACGGCCACCCTCGGGCGGCAGCCGGGACAGGGGCGCAGCTGTCGAGGAGGCCGGGCTTCTGACTCCCGCCGGTCGCCCAGGGCCCGCGGCCTAACCGGCGGAGGAGTCGCTGCCGTCCCGCAAGGAAACCAGGCGTGGGCCTGAAGGAGTCTGGGCGCCCCTTTTCCGGGGCTGTCTTTCAAAGCGGTGGCAGCACCAGGTTGGGGGGCGAGGAGGGCCGGGGACCCCCCCCTCTCCGGCGTCCTCCTCCCGCCCCCCCCCGTCCGGCGCGGGCCTTCTCGGGGTCCCCCGCCAGCGGGGGGGGGGCAGGCGGGCGGTCTCTGGCCGGACTCACTCGCCCGGGTGGGTGGGTGGCGGCTCTTCCGAAATGCAGGGGCAGCCCCCCCCCCCGCCGAGCGAAGCCGAGGACGTCCCCGAAGCCCTGCGGAAGGAAAGCCCTCCGCCCCGCCCCTGGGTTGGGCAGGCTCCTCGGCCCGGCAGGGCTCTCTCCTTGGGCCCGCCGCCACGGGGCCTCCGAGTGTTTTCAGCCCAGGGGAGGGCTGGAGGGGAAACTGGGCCAGGAGGGGGTGGGGGGCAGAGAAGAACTCTCACAGTGTCACTGAGAAGGGTGCTCTCCCTAGCCAGCGGGCAAAAAACCAGGCTCGATGCGCTGAAGTAGCACAGGCTGCATCCGCTGGCCGCTTTCTCTCGAGTTCTGGGTACATTTGCAATTTTGCTTGTACGAAACTAGGGCATGTATGACTTTTACATTCCACAAATATACTTCCCACAACCCCCTATTTTGACATATTTATTATTATTTTGCTGTCCTTTCCCCCTTAATTAAAACAACTATTGACCTTATCACCTTAGTTTGTTGTTTAGTTTTGATTTTGCATATCTTAAAGTATCTGCATCACCTTTCAGGTTTATTTGCTGTTCAGCGTCTGCCTATAAGTTTGAACTCTTACCTTCCACTCCGATGTATTTGAAAAAGGGTGCCTTGCACACGAAAGCTCATACCTTGAATAAACCTTTGTTGGTCTTAAAGGTTTATTTGCTGTTCAGCGTCTGTCCATGAGTGTGAACTGTTACCTTTCCACTGCTTCAGCCCAACATGGCTGACGACCTGGAACTATTCCACAAACATGTCAAATATTGCACACTAAGTCATAAATGACGCATTGCTAAAGCAGTAGAATAATTTTGGGCTGATAGGAGAGTAAGTACTGTATAGATTTCAGTTTTTCCCAAAACTTCATCTCCCCCCCCAAAAGGTAAAAACTTGGTTCCCCCTTCCCCGGCCTTGGCTTCAAAATCTCTGGAAATTCTGCCTTTCGACTTCTGTTTGGGCTTGATTTCCATGGACCGCATCGGAGCCACAGAGCTAAAAGCTAAATCCTGGGTGGGTCCACCAGGCCTCTCTGGTCCCTCCAAACAACCCCCCCGCCCCAAACTGGGCAAGGTCATAGAATCCTAGAATGGTAAGAGTTGGAAGGGATCTTGCAGGTCATCTAGTCCAACCCCCTGCACTCTGCGGGACCATAGCCAAAAGATAGCCCTACAACATACCCAAGAGATGGTCGTCCAGCCTCCGCTTGAAAACATCCAGGGAAGGAGCCTCCACCACCTCCCGAGGCCGTCTGCAGGCCCTGGGATGGCCTGAACTGGAGGCGGCAGCCCCTGGGCACTCCACCCCACAGCCCCGCGGTCTCTGTTGACACGTCTCTCTTTCTTGCTCTTTGCAGGTGGCCTCCGACTCTCCCCCCCCCCAGACGTGTCTCAGAAATTCCCTGCCATTTGCCTGACAGGCTTCCCGCCCCCGGCTGCAATGGCTGCCAGAGCCTCCTCCCTCTCCGAGGCCCTCTCTAGCGGCTTCCTGACCTGCACCATCTGCCTGGAGCACCTTTGGCAGCCCAAGATCCTCCCCTGCCTCCACACGTTCTGCCACGACTGCCTGCAGCAGCTGGCCGGCGGGCAGGAGGAGCTGCAGTGCCCCGAGTGCCGCGAGCGGGTGCCCCTTCCGGCTGGCGTCGGGGGCCTCAAGACCAACTTCTTCATCAATGGCCTCTTGGACCTCGTCCGCCCGGCAGGGAGGGCGGATGCCCTGTGCAGCCTTTGCCCGCTGCTCGGCCAGGATACCAGCCGCTGTGCCGTGTCGCGATGCTTGGATTGTGCCGACAACTTGTGCCAAGCTTGCACCAGCGGGCACCGCTGCTCCCGGCTGACCCACGCCCACTGCATCGTTGACATGGAGGGCTACCTGTCTGGAGAGTACGACGAGGAGGTCCGGAAGCGGCAGGCCTCTCGCTGCCAGGAGCACAGCGGGGAAGCCTTGCGCTTCTTCTGCACCCCCTGTGCCACCGCCCTGTGCCGGGAGTGCCGCCTGGGCCCCCACCTGGAGCACCCCTGCCTGTCCCTGTCGGAGGCCGCCGAGGCCCGCTGCCCCATCATCGTGGGCCTCCTGGCGGGGGTGGAGGAGAAGGTGAGCCTCATCGCCCGGGCCCGGGCCCAGCTGGAGGAGCAGGTGGAGCACCTGCAGGCCCACGCGGAGGGCGTCCAAGGCGCAGTGGAGCGCGCGTGCAGCCAGGCGGTGCAGCAGCTGCTTGCCCTGCAGGAGGAGGCCCTGGCCCAGCTCTCGGGCTTCGTGGCGGAGAGGAAGAAGGCTGCCGAGGTGCTCCGCTCGGAGCTGGAGTTCCAGGAGCAGGTGGCCTCCAGCACGGCGGCGTTTGCCCGGAAGGTGCTGAGCCTGGGCCAGGCGGTCGAGATCGTCTCCTTGGAGCAGATGATCTCCGAGCGGCTGAGGCAGCTGCAGCGCTTTTCGTGGGAGCCCCTCGCCTTCAGGCGGCCCCACCTCGCGGAGCACCCGGACCCTCAGAGCCTCCGCGGCTTGTTCCGCCTGGAATTCAGGGAGGAGGGGGCCCCCGAGAGTGCCGAGGGGAGTGCCAGCAAAGGGGCGAAGAAGAAGAGGAGGAAGTCGCAGCAGCTGCCACTGCCCCCCGCCCACAATGACGCAGAGAAGGCACCCGGCCAGGAGAAGCCGAGCCCCCCTGTGGAGCCCCCCAGCCTGCCTTCTGCGCAACCGGAAGCCCCCCACTCACCCCCAAGGCCGTCTTCTCGAGCAGCTTCTGGGTGAAGGTGCCCAGCGACAAGAAGCGCCCGCAGGTGACTGGCCTCTGCCCCTTTGGTTCCGGGGAGCTCCTCGTGGCCGACGTGCAGAACGGGAAGCTGAAGAGGTTCTCACTGCAGGGGGAATTCAAAGGTGTTGTCTCCGTGCCGAGCGACGTGGCCCCCTTCAGCGTGGCCGCCGTGGGTGGCAAAGTGGCTTTCTCTGCTGGCTCCCGGCTCTTCCTCTTGAACGGCGAGGGTGGCCTCATGTGGCAGAAGGCGCTTCAGCTGGGGCAGGCCAGCCACGCCGTGACCTCCGTCGGGGGCAACCGTGTGGTGGTGAGCGTGGCGGGGCACCTGGAGGTGTACGACTTGGAGGGGCGGCTGGTGGGGAAGGTGGTGCCCGGGGGCAGTGAGGAGCGCAGCCTGGTCTTTCTGGCCAGCCACAAGGGGGGCTTCGTGGCCTCCGACTGGTACCGGCGCAGCCTGCTGGTGTTTGCCAGCCAAGGGCAGCTGGTGGCTGAGTGCCGAGAGGAAGAGCTGGAGGGGTGCCAGCCGGGGGCCGTCTGTGTGGACGCCACGGGGATCATCTACGTGGTTCTACGGGAGCAGAACCGGGTCCTGGCCTTCTCACGGGCCGGCGAGCCGCTGGGCCCCTTCCTGACCGCCGAGGACAGCATCGATCGGCCCCGGGTGACCACCGTGACGGGGGACGGACGCTTTGCAGTGGCTCTGAGCAACGGGACCATCCACACCTTCAAGATCAGATACCAGAGCAAGTGAGGGAGGGGCAGTTGGGCAGTGTGTGTGTGGGGGGGAGGGTCCGGGTGGTGGTGGCGAGGGAATCTGTGGGAGTGCCTGGAAGACAGAGCACGGCCCAGGGAGGGGGGGCGGGTTTGGCAGAGGCCCTTCCTCCGATGGGAAAGAGACCCCTGGCAGCTTCGCTTGGGACACGCCCACACAAGGAAGGTCAGCTCTCAGACTCTTGACCTGCCCTGGCTTCCAGAAGGCTCCAGGCACACAACTGCTGTCCACGCGGGAGGTCTTCCTTCCTGGGGTCTCTCCCGACCCTGCAGGGTTATTTCTTTGGGGGGGAGGCTTCTGTGGCGAGGAGCCCTAAGGAGCACTGAGGCCGCTTCCACATGCTGGGAAGAGAACAAGCGGGGGTGGGGGTGGGGGGTCGAGTGGAGCCAGGGGTGCCTCCGGGAAGAGGAGCGGTGCGGCTGCTTCATGCGCCAAAAGAGCCGGCACATCGGCACTGGCAACCACCTTTGCTGGAGCGAGGAGCACGCCGGCTTCTGGCTTGCACAGAAGTCTTTTGTCAGGCAGCGGGGGGATCTGCAGGAGGCCGGCCGGCCTGCCTTGGGAAGCCGAGGGTCTTGAGGGCTGAGTCTGCCATGCTAGCACACGATCCAACATACCTGCCAGCAGCATTTTATATGCAGGGGTTCTGTTGTGTGTGTGTGTGTGTGTGGCCGCGAGATGTTTAGCGCCACTGGTGCCTTGCTCAGAGCAGCAGGCTGTAACAGGGGACCAGGGAGGTGTGAAACGGCCGCTGTCCTTAACCTCCAGCACAGACCTGACTGGGACTTTGCACCCGCGTCCTGGAGCATTTCCCTTCCCGTGTTTTGAGGGTGTTTTGAGGGGTTGTCTCTTTGCAGCATCCAGCGGAAAGGGGAGCTCTGGGCCACTTGAAAGGTCACGCTGCTGCTGGGTCGGTCCTGATAAAAGGTAATATTGTGGGCTGTGTTCAGAACAAAGAGGAGACCCCCCCTCCCCAGATGTAAAATTCCATAAACTCAGCTAGATGTTGAATGTGCGTGAAGGGTGTTCACTTGTTTGCTTCACTTGTCCAGTATGCACGGGAAACAGACGCATCTGGAGTGCGTGGGCGCTGGAGGAGAGTCAGCACTCTGGGGTCACATCGCCTAATGATTCTTTAGAACTTTGCATGAACAGGGCATGAACTCAGAGGAAAAGGGAACTCAGCTAGACGTTGAATGTGTGTGAAGGTTTCCGTCCGGTTTGCGGATGGGGAGCAGGACGCATGGGTGTGAGTGGCCGCAGGAGGAGGCCTGCCTGGGGGCTGGGGGGCACCCCGAGGCTCTGCATAAGCTCCCCCTCCCTTGAGGGTTACTCTGCCTGGGCTGTTCGTGGCCACCAGGTGGCACAGCAAAGCACCAGCGGGTCGACGTTTTGGGTCTCTGTCTGCCCAGGGCCTGGTTTCATTCATGGGCTGGGCCTGGGATTTGCACCCTGGTAAGAAAAGCGTGCTTTGTGGCATTTAAATTGCCGGATGTCACAAACTCAGCCCAGTTTTTTCCCCTTCCTAATGTGAATGAGCATGCCTGCGGTTCCTTTTGTGTCCCCCACCGAGTGACCAGCACCGGCCTGAGCCAGCCTGTCTGGGTTGGGAGCAGGGCGTTGGCGCCTGGGAATATGGATCTCCAGGTGCCCCAGAAAGGCTCTCCGCTGGGGCCGCCTCCCTGAGCGCAGTGGCCGAGGCACGAAGCGAGGCGCCGGAGGGGCCCAAAGTGCCTGCCCCGCCCTGAGAACCCGGCCAAACTGACCACGTCCACCGCTGTTCTGAGGAAATGTGGGGCGGGTGCGTATCAAGGGCTTTGTGGGTGCGGAATCAGGCTGCATTTTGTCACGTGACGCCCAGGTTTGTGAAGCTGTTGCCAATGGGGGAAACCTCAAGCCCAGGGGGAGCTCCTTCAAGACCGGCCGCCTTTCACGGGGCAGCTGCTGCTCTTGTGGCCCTGCAGCGCAGCTGCGTGGTGCGCCTGCCTCTGCGCTTCCTGCCTCCGGGTTCGTCTCCTAGCTCCAGTCGGGCCGCCCGCGTCGGGGGAAGGTCCCGCTGCGTCCTCCTGGCTCCCCGGGGGCCCCTCTGCTGCAACGCCCTGCCCCCGCCCCCTGGCCTGGAGGGAAGGACTGGTGGGTCCTCCTCCTCCTTTGCGTCTGACTAAGGGGGCTTCGGCCCCCGGAAACCATTGCTGGTCTCTGCGGTGCTCCGGGGCTTGGATCCGGCTCCGCCTGCTGCTATTGTGCTGTGACTGCTGACAGTGGGGGGCAGGGGTGGGCATGTTGTCCAGGCACATGTTGATATGTCTGAAGGAAGCGCAACGATGCGGGTGTGGGCTGCTGCCCGGCTTCTCTGGTGCAGCTTCTGGCAGATGAGATGAGATGAGGAGCCACGAACATGCCTTATTTTCATAACTTTGCAATAGTTATCTCTTGAGCAATAATACATGGCAATAATTGCTTTTTAAAAGATAATAAAACTTGTCCGCTTGCATCAGTCTGCTTCCTCTTTAAAAACCTCTTTGCCAACAGGGGTTGCTGAACCAATCTGCGTGGAAAGGGGCTTCCTGTCCTCCCGTTGTTTCTAACAGATAAAGTTTTGATGCAATAATAGTCTAGAGCAGCGGATACCTTTTATGCTGGAGAGGGGAGAGCGGTGGAGTGGAGTTCCTTTGCAAATGGCTCCCAGGAAGGGCCAAAGAAGTGTGAGAAGAACCATTTGACCAAAGGGGGGAGGGTTTGGTAACACGGAGGGCTGAGGGGAGGGGCTGAAGGCCTGCAGGGCTCATGGGGGGCATCCATTCCAAATGACCCTCTGCTTGTACCCTCAACAAGGGGGTGCTTCTGTCTGCCTTGGGCACTGATGGGCCCCGCCCAGGGGGAGAAGCGGCCCTGCCTGTGAACCCCCCAGGGGGAGTTGCCTGCGGCCCGGTGTGTGTGTCCCCCTCCCCCCCGGCTCAGGAGGGGCTCCCTTGACTGGCAGCTCTTTCCCGTCCATTGCTGCCTGAGATCCTTGGCTGAGATGCCGGGAATCGAACCCAGGGCCGCCTGCAGGCCAAGGGGGTGCTCGACGAGTGAGCCACGACCCCTTTCGCAGGCCACACGCACGAGCCGGGGGGGGGAGGCTCCCCTCATGCCTGGCATGGGACAGCCTGTGCTGTACGGGGATTTGGGCCCCTGGCAGGCTTTCCTGTTGACCTCTCTGCAACAGCAAATCCTCCTGAAACCAAAGCAGACTCCCGCCTTGTGTGACGCGCAAGGACGCACAGTCTGCCAACTGCAAGTTATGCAACCCGGTTGCATAACCTTGAATTCCTCCGTAACCAACGGGAGCCGCCCAGCCGGCATTCGTGGTGTTTCCAGGTGTGGCCCTCACCGCCTGGTGACCTTTGGAGGATTCCTGGAGTTTCGAGGGCTTTGTTGCAGGGCAAACGCCCCGATTGCCCTCCGTGGGTGTCCTTTCTCTTCTGAGAATCCGGCCTTCCCCCAGCCCTGCTGCCCGGGAGGAGGAGTCTGGGAGGCTGGCTTCACACACGCACTGCCGAGTAGCTGCTGCGGGCCTCTGGCTAGTCCGGGGGCAGCCGTGGGTCTGTGCCAATTCATCCCGATGTGCGAGTCACCCCCGCAGCTGGCAATGAGGGGCAAAGGCACACACGTGAATGGCTCTCAGCGGCACCCTTGAGTTGGCGACTGAGCCATGGCGCCACCAAGGGGTCGCCAGGCCACTCTTGTGAACTCTGCCAAAGAGGAGGGGGTTCTGCTGAGTCCCAGCTGTGGGCTGAGGGAGTCCCGGCAGCAGAGGTGGCACCCCTCGGGAGGGAGGGTGGGCAGGGAACGGGTCCCCAGGTGAGGAATGGGAGCGGAGGGACCCTCGGTAGTCCCCAGGGCAGGCACCACCACCTCTCGAGCCCAGTGTGTCACAAGAGTACGCCCTGGTCGGTGCCCGCGCACACACATATGCCCCACCCAGCTCTGGGTGCCAACAGCCTCTCCATGCCAGGGACCTTCTGGCCATGGCTCAGGCTGAGGGGTCATCAGGAGGCCAAGGCAGGGGCAGCCTTCCCACCCCACCCGAGGGCAAGAGAAGCAGGCCAGCCAGGGCCCCCAACCTCAGCGGGCAGGCAGGCACATTCGACCCAGGGAGCACCCCGCCCCCCAGCAGCCAGCCACCAAGTCCAGGGTCCTGCCCACCGAGCGAGCTGCTGAGGGCCCAGCTGGTTCCCCGAGGGGCTGCACCCACGAGGCCAGCCCCTCACGCCCCCTGCCCTGCCCTGCCCTTCCCTGCCAGGTGGGTCGCACCTCTGCCCTGTGCTCCATTCGCACCCAGGCGAGGCCGCCTTGCGGGGCTGTTGTGAGGACAAAGTGGAGGAGGGGACAACCGTGTCTGGCCACAAACAGAAGGATCTGGAGGTGGGAACCAAGGCCAAGAATCTGTGTGGTTCTTGCTTGAGGGCTTTGCCTTCCGCAACGGCAGGTCTTCATATTTCCTTTAGGTTCCTCGGGAACCCTTCAGCTTCTCCACTGGCCCGGGACCCTAAACATTCACCAAATGGTGCACAAAGTGTGCTGCTGGATGGTAGTCCGTTGCCCCTGGTCACCATTGGCGGCGGTGGTAAAATTCCTGCTCCCTCAACTTCTGGCTCTCGTCCTCTGTGGCCTTCCAGAAGCGGGAGACGCCGTGTTCGGTTGTGATGTGGCAGCCAGTGCCGGCACAGCAGTGACCAGTCCAACAACGGGGGACCGAGGCGAGGCATCTGCGACAACCAGCCGCTACAAACCAGAGGGGTGGGGTGGGGGTCGCAGAAGTCCGTGCTGACCCACTCCCCAAGGCTGAGAAGGCAAAGTGCTCGTTTGTAGGGGTGGGACTCTGCAGTCCAGTGCTGTGGCTTGACAAGAAAGGCGAGACTGGACACAACACTAACCAGAGAATCCTAGAATGTGAGAGCTGGAAGGGACCTTGCAGGCCATCTAGTCCAACCCCCTGCACTCTGCAGGAGCACGGCCAAAAGAGAGTATAAATGGGAAACTTTCTCAGTGGAGGGTGGTAAGCAGTGGGGTACCACAGAGATCACTAGGTCCGATGCTTTTTAACGTGTTTATTAATGATTTGGAATTGGGAGTGAGCAGTGAAGTGGCTAAATTTGCGGATGACACGGAAGTTGTTCAGGGTGGTGAAGACCAGGGAGGCTTGTGAGGCACTCCAAAGGGATCTGTCGAGGATGGGTGAGTGGGCGTCAACGTGGCAAATGGGGTTCAATGTGGCCAAGTGCAAAGTGATGCACATTGGAGCCAAAAATCCTAAATATAAATACACGTTGATGGGGTCTGAACTGGCAGAGACTGACCAAGAGAGAGATCTTGGAGTTGTAGTATATAACTCAATGAAAATGTCTAGACAGCGTATAACTGCAATAAAGAAGGCCAACGCTATGCTGGGGATTATTAGGAAGGGAACTGAAAACAAATCAGCCAGGATCATCATGCCCCTGTATAAATCATTGGTGCGACCTCATTTGGAATACTGTGTACAGTTCTGGTCACCACATCTCAAAAAGGGTATTATAGCATTGGAAAAAGTGCAGAGAAGGGCAACTAGAATGATAAAAGGGTTGGAACACCTTCCCTATGAAGAAAGGTTAACATGCTTGGGGCTCTTTAGTTTGGAGAAACGACGGCTGAGGGGTGACATGATTGAGGTTTATAAGATTATGAATGGGATTGAGCAGGTTGAGAAAGAAGTACTTTTCTCCCTTTCTCACAATACAAGAACTCGTGGGCACTCCATGAAATTGCTGAGCAGTCGGGTTAGAACAGATAAAAGGAAGTACTTCTTCACCCAAAGAGTGATTAACATATGGAATTCACTGCCACAGGAGGTGGTGGCAGCTACAAGCATGGCGGAATTCAAGAGGGAATTAGATAAACATATGGAGCAGAAGTCCATCAGTGGCTATTAGCCACAGGGTATAGATGGGAACTCTCAGTCTGGGGCAGGTGATGCACTCTATTCTTGGTGCTGGAGGGGGCAGCAGTGGGAGGGTTTCTAGTGTCTTGGCCCCACTGCTGGACCTCCTGATAGCATGTGGTATTTTTGGCTGCTGTGTGACAGAGTGTTGGACTAGATGGGCCATTGGCTTGATTCAACATTGGCTTCTCTTATGTTCTTATGTTCTACAACATACCCAAAAGATGGTCGTCCAGCCTCCGCTTGAAAACCTCCAGGGAAGGAGCATCCACCACCTCCCGAGGCAGTCTGTTCCACTGCTCAACCACTCTTACAGTCAGGAATTTTCTCCTGATATCTAGCCGGTAACAACTCCCTTGTAATTTCCCTCCATTAGGTCTAGTCTTGCAATCCGGAGCAAGAGATAATAGATCTGCTCCATCTTCTACATGACAGCCCTTCAAATACTTGAAGACTGCAATCGTGTCCCCCCTAAGCCTTCTCTTTCCCAGGCTAAACATACCCAACTCTTTCAGCCTTTCCTCCTAAGACTTGGATTCCAACCCTCTCACCATCCTGATAGCCCTTTCTTCTGGACATGCTCGAGCTTGTCAATATCCTTCCTAAAGTGTGGTGCCCAAAACTGGACACAGGACTCCAGGGGAGGCCTGACCATAGTGTTCAACGTCCACATCCACAGTTAGGACCCAGCCTTTCTCCCAAAGAAGCGGCTTAGAGCTAGTTTAGTGTAGTGGTCAGGAGCGCAGACTCTAATCTGGGCGATCCGCGTTTGATTCTGACTAAATCCTGGGTTCTAGACGCATGGCAGGGATCAGCTCAGGTTTATTCAGTGATTTCAGCAGAACTACAAGATGAGACCCCGGAGCCTCAGGCCTGTTTAAATAGCGTGCAATTGCCACACCCAAACACCCCCCACTCCCAGTGAGAGGCTGTTTACATAACTTCACTACTAGGCTGGTTTATTCCAGAGTCCTGGTTGGCTGTTGTTCTTGTGCTCCAAGCTCAGCCAGCCTCGGGGGTGATTCAGTCAGGGATGATTCAATCCCAATACAAAGCAATTCCCCACGCCTCCACTTGCACCTGGCTGGATGGCCTTGGGCAAACCATAGTTCTGTCAGACCTGATTTCGAGAAAGAGCCGTTCCTGTCAGAGCCCTCTCAGCCCCGCCTACCTCCCGGGGCGTTTGTTGTGGGGAGGGGGAGGGAAAGGAGTCTGTCAGCCGCTCTGAGACTCTGAGTGGAGGGCAAGGGGTAGAAATCCAATCTCTTCTCTTCTTCTCCTCCTCCACTCCTTGGTGTCCTTCATGAGCTAAAGTTAGGGCCTGAGTCCACAGGCTAGGAAGCATTACAATCCTGGCTCCTCGTAGCGACGGGTTTGTGTTGGTGACGGTCGGTTCCTGTCGGATGCCAGAAAAGAAGAGCAAAGAAAGAGACTCCTTAAGCGGGCTGGGTGATCAGGCGTGAACTTGCCGGGCACTTGAAGACCAGCACGCCCCTCTCCATCCTGGAGGCCTGTAAATACAAGCTGCCGCCGGGGATCCGGGTCCGCGGGTTCTTGCCTCCGTGGTGTCTCGGCTTTGCAAATGGCATGAGATGTACGACAAATGTACCCGAGATGTTGTCCTTGAGAAGAGGCTGCAGCCAGGTTGCCCAACTCCGCGGAGGGCTCGGCGTGAGTCCATCCTGCACCCTCAGTTCTGCAGCCCTCCAGGAACACGCAGGGGGTCACTTCCTTTGGCAGGAACCAAGGAGAGAACCCCACAAGGACGGGAGATTCCGGCCCCCTGGAACCGATGCAGAAGATGGAGCCGACGGCTGGACGTGACGGCAAATGCAGCTGCGACGGGGAGGGGGGCTCTGCAGGACACGTCTGGGGAGCAGAAGGCCACGCAGCACGGGGAAGACCAGCCTGTGGACAAGGCCTGCCCCCCCCCCGAGCTCAGCCGAGGCAGAAGTGGTGACCGAACACCCTGCCCTGGACCCGATCCGGAGGGGCTCCTCCCCTGTGCCGTGGCCTCGGCCCCTCTCCCGAGTCCCCCCAAGCCCCCTTTGGGTCTGGGGCTGGAGAGGAGGGCTGTGCTTCAGGCCTGTCACTGGCCCGGTTCCCCTCCACGTGTCCTGACGCTCCGCCATCCCCACGGCACGACAGTCGGGCAAATATTTACTGGCGGCGGCGGCGGGAGGCTGGGGTGGGTCAGATGAGTCAGCAGCAGGAGGGCGTGGGAAGCCAGGGGTGCGCCCCACAAGCCTAGACAGCAGCTGCGGGGGGGGGGCGCTCCCTCGCACGCTCCAGAAGCAGGAGTCCAGAGTCAGGACGCCTGCATCTCCTTTCCTGGGGGCTCAGCCTGACGTTCGTTATTCTTCATCTTTGTTCACATTTGGTGCTGAGGGGAAAACACTTTGTACATGCTCAGTAGTCTGATGCCTCTCAAAGCTGCCCCCATGGCAGCAAACCCCTCCTCGCCCACCCCCACCCTGCTGCAAGCAGACCCCCAAGGTCCCTCGGGAGGCTTTGAGGCCTCCTCCCGCCCGCCATCCTCGCCTCCCTCCCCACGAGCCATTCTTGAGTCAGGGCGGCTCCACCTGCCGCTGCCCCCCCCCCGGCTCCCCAGTGGTCTTGACTCAGCCCCGCATCACCGCCCACTCGGATCAGCGTGTGCCCACGTGGGGGCCAGGAGGAGGGGGCAGGGGGAGCTGCGGGGCCCCAGTCCTTCCTGGGCTCAGTGCGCTCTGGCTCAGAAGTGGCCCCCCCTAAAGCCAGATGTTTTTCCTCACTAGCAAAGGAACTCTGCACACACACAGGAGCCATGCCACGTTGCCGCTGCTTCCCCTGTCCCCCTTGGGCCAGCAACTTCAAGGTGAGGCCTGGAGGTCTCCTGGGATTACGGCCGATGTCCAGAGATCAGTTCTTCTGAAGAAGGGGGCTGCTTCGCTGGGTGGACTGGGTGGCATTCCAGACCCCTGAGGCCCCTCCCCTCTCCAAACCCCAACTCCCCCAAACTCTAAAACTCCCCCCCCCATCTCCTGGAATTTCCCGAGCTGGCAACCCAAACTCCCCCCCCCCGCATGAATTTGATAAGTCAAAGGTATGCTGCCTCTGCGCAGGGGGTTCTCTTTGTGCCTCGTGGCCGAGAGGGGCAGCAGGCCTTCTTGAGCAGGACAGTGCCGGATCCTCGGGGGGGGGCGTAACCCCTCCCCAAACAACAACAGCAGCAGCAGCAGCAGCAACCCTCTGCCTGCTATGAGTCACCACAGACAGGGGCCGGAGGACGAATTCCCGCCTCTTGGCTGGCGCGTGGACACACATCCGCCACCCCTTCCTGTTGGCCTGCCTGCTCCCGGCAGAGCCCTCCAGATGTTTCCTGAGGGAGCTCTCGCACCCCACGGACCGGATGCCCCCATAGCAAAGTGGGTGACAGATAGGGGCTTTCTGAAGGCCTCGTGGAAGGGGGAATTTCAGGACGCAGGGAGGGCAGGAGTGAAGGGGAATGCGGCTGGTGCCAGAGGAGGAGAGTCATAAGAACCTAAGAGAAGAAGCCCATGTTGGACCAGGCCAATGGCCCATCCCGTCCAACACTCTGTGTCACACAGTGGCCAGAAACACCAGGTGCCGTCAGGAGGTCCAGCAGTGGGGCCAGGGCACCAGAAGCCCTCCCACTGCTGCCTCCCCCCCAAGCACCAAGAAGACAGAGCCTCACGTGCCCCAGAGTCCCTGCCTATATCTTGTGTCTAATAGCCACTGGTGGACCTCTGCTCCTTATGTTTCCATATGTTGAAGCTGTCCATGCTTGTAGCCACCACCACCGCCTGTGGCAGTGAATTCCACATGTTAATCACTCTTTGGGTGAAGAAGGACTTCCTTTTATCCATTTTAACCTGACCGCTCAGCAATTTCATGGAGTGCCCATGAGTTCTGGTATTGTGAGAAAGGGAGAAAATTCCTTCTTTCTCAACCTGCTCTATCCCATGTATAATCTTATAAACCTCGATCATGTCACCCCTCAGCCGTTGTTTCTCCAAGCTAAAGAGCCCCAAGCGCCTTAACCTTTCTTCATAGGGAAAGTGTTCCAACCCTTTTATCATCCTAGTTGCCCTTTTCTGCCCTTTTTCCAAAGCTTTTTAAGGTGTGGTGATCAGAACTGTACACAGTACTCCAAATGAGGTTGCACATACAGGGGCATGATGATACTGGCTGATCTGTTTTCAATGCCCTTCCTAATAATCCCCAGCATAGCACTGGCCTTTTTTTATTGCAGTCACACAGTGTCTCTCGACATCTTCGGTGAGTTATCTACTATGACTCCAAGATCTCTCTCCTAGTCAGTCCCGCTTTGGGATCTGAGCCAGGGCGAGGGAGCCAGACCCCTGGGGAGGAGATCTAGCCACAGCCCCCCCCCAACACAAATGGTCGGGGGGGCAAGGGAGCCAAGCCACCCAACGGGGTGGGGAGACCCCCTGCTGGAGGGGGCCCCAGCCTCTGAGGAGAGGAGACCTGCCTCGGGGGTCCCAGTCCACGCTGGTGATCGCAAGCAGAAGCCAGCTGGGGAGGGGCAGGTGGTGCTGCTTGGCCCCCAAGCCCAGCGTGGCCGTCCTGCACTTGCCCCCAGTGGCTGGGGAGGGGCCCCCTCAGAGCAAAAGGCCCTCTGTCCCCACCCCCACCCTTCCTTCTCCATTCCTCTCTGGGCACTGCGAGAAATGCCCGTGGAAATGGGGTGGCCCCAGCAGAATCGGCCACGGTGAAAAGTCGCAAGAGGCCAGAAACAAGGGAGCCCCGCTGTCCTGGCTGTGATCCACCGTGGCCAATTCCGGGACTAGCCGTCACCTGGGGTGGACCCAGGGGGCAGGGGACAAGCTGCCTGGCGGGGAGGGGCATCTTCCAACTGGGGGCAGGGCGAGAAGGCTGAGGATGGTCAGAGAGAAGGGTGGGGTGGGGTGCCAGGGTCAGGAAGACTCGATGATGGGGGGGGGAGCCAGCATAGCCAGGGGAGTGCTTTAGGGTTTTCCGCCTTCAAGTCCCTGCCCCCTGCCTGCTGTGAAAATTGGGTAGCCAGAGGCGGTTGCTTGGCAATGGCAGTGGGACCCCGGAAGGTGACTGAGGGCCACGGCTCACGGCCTGTGTCCGGCCTGCCTTGTGCTGCGCAGAGCCCCGGGGGGGGAGGGGGGCCCTGATGCTGCCGTCGCCCACTCTCTGCCGGACATCGGCCTGACCCGGTGCTTGCCTCACTTCTCATTTGGCTGTGTGGCTTCTCAGAGGCCTCCTCCTCCTCCTCCTCCCGCTCTGGGAGGGCGCTCGTCTTGCACGGCGGCGTCACCCCCTGCGAGTCTCACGGAGGAGGGCGGGCCAGGAATAAAGAAGAGCCAGAAGGTCCCCTTGGCAAGCTGTGGGCTCCTCCCTCTCTGGGCAGCCGGCAGCCTGGGAACCCTGCCGCTCTGCCTGGGCCTGGTGACCAGCCGGCACGGAATGCTCTGGCCCTGCTCCGCGGGACCCCTGCTGGTTCTTTCGAGGGGGGGCTCCGCCGGGGGTGTGTGACTCAGGCGGCCTCTCCAGGGGCTGGGGCGGGGGGGGGTGCGGAAGCCCCAGGCTCCCCCCCCGCCCCCGTTCCCCAGTGGAGTCCTGCTGTTTGGGATATTTGTAGCCTGAGTGTCCCTGGCTGGGGAAAGGAGACGGGATGGGCTATTTTGGGCTCGCCTTGGCCCCGGGCCCAGGCAGAAATAGCTGCGGTTCATTCCTGCTTCCGTTCACACAAGGACGGGGATGCAAAACTCCACTGGGAGAAGGTACAGGCCTGCTTGGCTGGCTTAGGAGAGGCTGCTGAGCACGTGCGAGCATACACCACCACCACCCCCGGACTGGAAGCCCCTTGGGGCAGGGACTGATCCCCCTGTGCTTGTGAAAGTGCCCCATGCCTCTCCCATCAACAACGTGCCCTTGGGGGGCACTCGGGAGGGAGGGGAGTCCTCCTGGGGTGCTTCAGTCCGGCTGGGTTCACTGGGGGCCCCGCCTTGGGGTGAGGGGAGGCCTTGGCAGCACCCAGAAGAAGGCCCCCAGTGCAGCAGCCCCCCCCCGACAGCGTCTCAAAAGGACACCACGGAGCTGGAGAAAGGGCAGAAGGGGGCGGCCCAGGCAATGGAGGGGCTGGACCACCTTCCCAACGAGGAAAGGGCTGTGGACCCCCGGACTTCTTGGCTGACGAAAGAGATGACCGGAGGACGGGGGGACGGGACACACACAGGGAGGGGAGGTGGTGCGGCAGAACCTGGCCATGTCAGATCTTGGAAGAAGGAGAGATTGGACTTATACCCCACCCGACACTACCCAAGGGAGTCTCAGAGTGGCTTACAAACTCCTTTCTCTCCCCACAACAGACGCCCTGTGAGGTAGGCAGGGCTGAGAGAGCTCTTGACAGAAACTGCTCTTTTTCAAGGACAGCTCTGGCAGAACTACGGCTTGCCCAAGGTCATCCAGCAGGTGCAAGTGGAGGAGTGGGGAATCAAACCCAGTCCTCCCAGATTAGAGTCCGCGCACTTCACCACTGCACCACACCAGCGCTCAGGAAGCTGTGCCGGTCCGCCTCCTTGGAAGGGTTGTTGTTGTTCAGTCGCACAGTCGAGTCCGACTCTTCGCGACCCCATGGACCAGATGACGCCAGGCCCTCCTGTCTTCCACTGCCCGCTGAAGTTTGCTCAATTTAATTTCTTTGGGATGGCGGTGATTGCTGCCTCCTTTACAATGTCACGGACCTCTGTCCATAGTTCTTCAGGCACTCTGCCTATCAAATCTAGTCCCTTAAACCTATTCTTCACCTCTACTGTATATTCATCGGGGATGCAATCTAGGTCAAATCTGAATGGCCTAGTGGTTTTCCCAACTTTCTTCAATTTAAGTCTGAATTTTGCAATGAGTAGCTCATGATCTGAGCCACAGTCAGCTCCAGGTCTTGTTTTTATTGACTGGATAGAGCTTCTCCATCTTTGACTGCAAATTATATAGTCAATCTGATTTTGGTGTTGCCCATCTGGTGATGTCCATGTGTAGAGATGCCTCTTAGGGTGTTGGAAAGGGTGTTCGCTATGACCAGCGTGTTCTCTTGACAAAACTCTGTTAGCCTTTGCCCTGCTTCATTTTGTTCTCCAAGGCCAAATTTGTCTGTTATTCTGGTTACCTTTTGATTTCCTACTTTAGCATTCCAGTCCCCTATGATGATGAGGACATAATTTTTTGGTGTTAGTTCTGTGAGCTGTTGTAGGTCTTCATAGAACTGGTCCACTTCAGCCTCTTCTGCAGCTGTGGTTGGGGCATAGACTTGGATTACTGTGATGTTGAATGGTTTGCCCTGGATTTGGACTGAGATCATCCTGTCATTTTTGAGACTGTATCCCAATACTGCCTTTCTCACTCTCTTGTTGACTATAAAGGCCACACCATTTTTCCTACGGGATTCCTGGCCACAGTACTAGATATAATCGTCTTCTGAGTTAAATTTGCCCATTCCTGTCCACTTTAGTTCACTGATTCCCAAGATGTCGATGTTCATTCTTGCCATCTCATTTTTGACCACGTCAAGCTTACCTTGATTCATAGATCTTACATTCCAGGTTCCTATGCAGTATTGTTCTTTGCAGCATCGGACTTTCCTTTCACCGTCAGACGCATCCACAACTGAGCGTCTTTTCGGCTTTGGCCCAGCCGCTTCACTCTTTCTGGGGTTACTCGTACTTGCCCTCTGCTCTTCCCCAGTAGCATATTGGACATCTTCCAACCTGAGGGGCTCATCTTCCGGCGTCATATCTTGTAGCCTTTTGTTCCTGTCCATGGGGTTTTCTTGGCAAAGATACTGGAGTGGGTTGCCATTTCCTTCTCCAGGGGATCACGCTTGGTCTGAGTTCTCTGCTGTGGCCTGTCCGTCCTGGGTGGCCCTCCACAGCATAGCCCACAGCCTCATCGAACCACACAAGCCCCCTCGCCACGACAAGGCAGTGATCCATGAGGCTGTGATCCGCTTCTCATTTCCCTCGAAAGCCCCTGGCCGCTGGGGCTGCTGTTGAGTCAGCCGTGACTTGGTAACACCGTATGCGCACACACGCACACACACACACGCACAAACACACGTTCTGCTCCGGGTGGAGAGAAAGTGGGATCTCAGGGGCACCCAATGAAGTTGCCGGGAAAGAGGGTCAGGCCAGACAGAAGGAAATCCTGCTTTACTCAGCAAGTGATCAGAGTGCCAGAGGAGCGGGTGATGGCCGGGAGCACAGAGAGCCTTAAAAGGGGGTTAGGCAGACCCACGGGGAAGCGGGAGGGGGAGGCCTCTCAGCAGCTCCTCGCCCCCACGGTGACTAAGGGGAACTTCGGGTGCTCTGAGGAAAAGGAGCAGGTGAGGGGAAAGGCCCTTCCTGGCCTGAAGCCCACAGCCAGCTCCTGCTGCCCTGAGAGGGGCGGATTTTGACGGCTGGGGGGGGAGGGTTGCCTGAGTCGGTGGGAGGCATCTTCATGGGCAGAAGGCGCCTGCCCCTGGACAGTAAGATGGCAGTAGGTGACCCTCTGGGCATGGGCAGAGTGCCATTCCCTCACTATTAAGGAACCCGAACTAGCCCCGGGTCTGGGCAGCAGGGCACCCGCAGGCCTGCTCAGCAGGAGGGTCCCCCCAGCCCAGCCGTTCCCTGCCTTCCTCCCGCCGCCGCCCCCGCCCCCGGCAGAGCTCCCAGGGATTCCCAGGCACGCAGCAGCAGAGGGGACTGGGTTCAGGAGGCCGGGTGGCGGGGGAGGGGTCAGTGGAAAGTCTTTCTCAGCAGCCGATGTCTGGTTTTGTCACGGGGACAGGCGGCCCGCGACACCCGTCCTCCACGTGTGCTGAGTCAAGGCCCCCCCCCGCCAGCAGAAGGCCGGGAGGCTGTGGGCGGCAGGGCTCGCTCATGATTCTGCTGAATTCCCGGCTCCTCCTGGGGCTGGCAGAGCGCCGGGGCAGCAGCGGAAGCCTGAAGGCTCGCAGGCCCAAGCCGCGGGAGGGAGGGAGGGAGGGAGGGGGAGGCGCAGGGAGACCCCCCCTCCTCTGCAAGGGGCTGAAAGGGGCAGAGGCCGAGACCCCCCTCCGCTCCTCCCTGCAGGGGCGGACTGGGAAGCCGAGGAAAAGCTTCGGTGTTGCCCCCCCCCGCCCTTCTGCCTGCAGGTTGAGGGGGGGGGTGCAGCCTCACAGGTCGAAGGGCCCAGAACTAAACAGAGCCCAGCAGCGGCTGCAAGCAGGGAGCGACTCGCCGGTTATACTGAAGACGATGAACAACTATGGGATCTATTCATAGGGAAACTGCCATCATTACCCTATCAAAGAACACAGCCAGCACTTTAATATTTAATATGGTATGGTTTTAATTGACATGTTTTTAAGTGTTTTATGAGACCTTGAGTGTTGTTATGGATTTTATCTTGTGCAGGCCGCCCTGAGCTTGCTTCAGCAGGGTGGGGGTGGGATAAATAGACAGACACATAAATCTCTTCCCCCTGCAGAATCCAGGGGCGGGTTTTCATCTCCTGCTGCCTCTGCGGAGCTCTGGGCAGCATCCCTAACTCTCATCCCCCTCATTTTACTCTCACAACAACCTTGCGAAGTAGGTTAGGCCGAGGAAAAAAGAGCGAGCAGCCGGCCAAAGGGCGTCAGGAGGCAGGCGTCACACCTGCGAGGAGGGGCTGTGTCTCGGCCCCTCCCTCCCCCAGCGCTCTTGACCACTGCACAGCACTGCCTGCGCAATGGCTTGGATGGGGCCCCCCAGTGCAGAAGGGTCAAACTCATCTGTTGCGAGGGCCAGATCTGACAGAAACGTCACTTTGTGCCAAAAAGTGGTAGTGGGGATATAAACATACTAAAGGACACAGGCAAACTGAATTAACAGTATTATTTTTTACTCAAAATACAAACATGCTTTAAACACTGACACTCTCGACGTTATTTCCCTGAAGTATCTCCCTGATGCCCACCCTCCCATGCCCACCACCACCCATTACTCATTAGCCCGGGGGACATAATGCCCAGGCTTCCTCATTTGTCAATAAAGGCAATGAGCAACTGGGTGAGAGCCCTTGATGGGCCAGTTTGACAGCCCATCCTAGCGTGGTGTGTGTGTGTGTGTGTGTGTGTGAGGAGGGGCTCCCGAGTCGCCAAAGACCACAAGAGGCAGGAGCAGGTGGGGAGATTCCGATTTAAAAATCAAACACCTCCAAGTGAAGCACCTTGGCACCAGGCACCGCAGGAAGAATTTGTGACCGTAAGAACATAAGAGAAGCCAGTGTTGAGTCAGGCCAATGGCCCATCTAGTCCAACACTCTGTGTCTCACAGCGGCCAAAATATACCAGGTGCCATCAGGAGGTCCAGCAGTGGGGCCAGGACACCAGAAGCCCCTCCCACTGTGGCCTCCCCAGCACCAAGAATAGAGTGCATCACCTGCCCCAGACTGAGAGTTCCCATCTATACCCTTGGCTAATAGCCACTGATGGACTTCTACTCCATGTGTTTATCTAATTCCCTCTTGAAACTGTCCATGCTTGTAGCTGCCACCACCTCCATGTTCAAGTTTTACATAGAAACGGTCGCAGATGGTACAATTGGTATTTTGCAGTCTTTCAGTTCTACCCTTTATGGATTTTTTTCTGTAAAACTGTGTGTGTGTGTGTGTGTGTGTGTGTGTGTGTGTGTGCACATGGCCCTCCCCTATGGCAATAGGTCATAGAGGCCAAGGCCTTCCCCTGATGTTGGACAAGATGGACCACTGGTGGCACAGAACAGATGGGGACATTATCATATCAGCTGTTCCATTTTCAGTCTTTTCTTTCACACGGGGTGGACACTTTCAGTGCGCTATCCACGATTGCCCCAAGGGCTCTTCTCTCTCATTCTCAGCAAGGTCAGGCCTCCATCGACTGGGTCACCATGATCTGCATGCTTGTTTAGTTTCTCAAAGAACTCCAAAAGGCTGGTGAGGCAGGACTTCCCTTTGCAGAAGCCATGCTGATTTTCCCTCCACAGGCCTTTTCCCTCTATGTGCCTAACAAGTTTATCTTTAACAACATTTCTACTGATTTACTTGGGACAGACGTTAGGCTGACTAGCCTGTGATTTCCTGGTTCCCCTCGGAGCCCCTTTTTAAAAGCCCCCTGTCACGTGTGCCACCACTCCCCAGTCTTCTGGTACAGCGGCTGAATCTAGTGAGGAGGGCTGCGTGTCCCACCAGGACGGGGAGGAAAAGAAACCAGCACTAAAATGAAGCAAACAACAGGCCAGTCAAGGAAGGCATGTTCTGATCGGGTGTGGCGCAACACACAAGAACAGTCTCTGCAGGTTTCTCACAAGCAGGTCCTGTTGGATTGTTAGAAGGGGAGAGGAGGCAGGTATCCCGGGGCAGGGCTGAGTTCGGAAGTGGAAGCCAGCGGGTCCTGCAGGGCTGGTGGTTCATTATGCGCTCTTACTTGAATGGGGATTTCTTCCAGGAAATATGCATCAGGCGTTGGCTGCAATCCCAAAACACATCACAGGCCCTGCTGGGATCAGCTTAACAACAAAACAAAACAAAACAAAACAGAGCGGGGCGAGGGGGGAGCCGCCGCCAGGGAAGCCCCTCGGAACCAGGGGCCGCGTCTGACTCAGAAGGGGGGTCCTGGCTGGGCAGCCCCTCCCTCCCTCCCTCCTAGGCAGGGCTCCCCCCTCGCCCCCCCCCCAAGGCAGGCGTGTCAGGGTCCTGCGAGGGAGAACGAAGACCTCGCCTGGGCGGCTTCTTCCAGACGTGCAGAAGACACGCGCCTGCCCCTCTTCCCTGGGCCAGGCCCCGGTCCACGGGCGGCCCCTCGGCCGCGCCCCTCCGCCCCCCACCCGGCTCAGCCGCCGGGCCCGCCTCCTCCGTGACTCGCGCTGATTCAGAGGCCGCCGCCGCCGCCGCCGCCGGGGCTCCGGCCCGGCCCGGCCGCCAGGGAGGCGGGGGAGGAAGAGGGCGGCCGGGCCGGTGACTTCATCGCCCCTTCCTGGCCCGCGGCGGCGCGGGGCGCATAAAAGGAGCGCCGGCCCGGCCAGCCGGGACTCACCACCAGCAGCCGCAGCGCCGCCCGAGCCCAGGTAAGAGGCCTCCCCCATCACCCCCCCCGGCCGGAGCGTCCCCCTGGAGGGCGAGGCGCGGCTCCCCAGGCGGCCCGGCGGCCTGACCCCGTCTCGGCTTCTCTTCTCTCTTCTCCTCTCCGCAGCGCCCACCCTCGCTCTCTGCCTCCGAGACGCACGATGGCCCAGCTCCCCGGCGCGCTCCTCCTCCTGCTCCTGCTCCAGGCGGCGGCGGCAGTGGTCTTCGCGGCCCCCCCGCCCGGCGCCTCCCGCCTGGCCCGCCTCTCCGCCGACCTGGGCGCCCGCCTCTTTGGCGAGCTGTGCCGGCGCTCCCCGGACCGGAACGTGGCCTTCTCGCCCCACGGCGCCGCCGCCGTCCTGGCCATGCTGCAGGCGGCGGCGGGCGGAGAGACGCGGGGCCAGCTGGAGCGAGCCATGGCCTACGGCCTCAGCGGTAAGTGGGGGGGGGGAGAGGGCCCCTGGCGGGAGGCGGCCGGCCTGCCTGCCTGCCTCGGAAAGACCGGGTTCGGCTGCCCACCAACGCTCCCTCTAAGCTGTCGAGTCCTGTGAGCAAAAATTCTGCTTTGTGAGCTCCTGGCATTAAAGTCGTGAGCGAGCGGTTTGGCTGCTGCAACAATTAGTTTGCTCTGGAGCCACCTCCTTCCTGAGCTGAGGCAAAAATGTGTGAGCCGGAGGCTAAAAAAACCTGTGAGCTAGCTCACACTGACTCTGCTTAGAGGGAACACGACTGCCCACCCCGCCTCGGATTCGAACCCGGAGCCCGCTGCTGTGGCCATTCGAGGCTGCTGGGAGGGGCCGCAATGTTCCACTGGCCTCTGCCACGCCCCTCCCCCCCCGTCCTACTTTCCGATGGTGTCCCCCTCCACACACACACACACTGGGCATTAAATTGTCTATTTATTTTGTTGGGCTTCTGTGCTGCAGTCCCCACAAGGTGAGTGGGTCAGGGCAGTGCACAACAGATTCATACAATACTAAACCCAGAGCCGATTTGATATTGACTATAAGCACTGCACCTTGTGAAGAACGAGGATCTGCCTGCTGGTTTTTTTCGGGGGGGGGGGATGACTGTTGGTGATCTTGGGGCCCTTTTTTTGGTGGCATCCTCTATCTTTTTGAGACATTTTGGCTACACAGCAGCAGGGAAACCCCCGGTGTGTGTGTGGGGGGGAGACTTCTGACCAGAGGATCCTCCTGTGAAGGGCCTGCCCCCACCTGCTTGCACTGGCTGCTCCTGGGGGAGGGGAGGGGAGATGCCGATGGATGGTCCCCAACAAATGAGCCAGGCCGGGGGAGGTCCTCCCGGACCCTCCGAGTTTCACACCCTCGTGCCTCCCCCCCCCCGCCGCCGCCTCAAGGGGAGCCTGGCATGCGCTGTTCTGGCAGTGGCTCTCCAGGGTGTCGCTGACTGGAGATGTGGCCTTGAACCTGGGCCCTCCGTCCTGAGCCACGGGGGCTGCCTCCTCCTCCTCCTCCTCCTCCCCTCTGAGGGCACAGGAAACCCCCCCCCGGGCTTGTGGATCCCTGCAGGAAGCAGCCCGCTGACTTGCCCAGGGATGGCGTTTTCCTGCTCCCCACCCCCACCCCGCGCAAAGCGCTGCCCTCCCCCACTTGCACATCCTGGGTTTTCCCCGGCTTCCTCCCTGCAGAGAAGGGTGTCCCCGGAGCTCTGCGGTGGCTGCAGAAGGCGCTGACCGACCCCGACAACCAAGACCTGGTGGAGACGGCAGAGGCCCTCTTTGTCCAGCGGGACTTGCCGCTCACCCCAGGGTTCATGCCCAGGTTCTACCACATGTTCCGCCAGATGGTCAAGCAGGTGGACTTCAGGGAGAGCGAGCAGGCACGCCACATCATCAACGACTGGGTGCAGCAGCACACGGCAGGTGAGGCTGCGGGGGGGCTGATGTTCCGGGGACCAGGCGCTCGGGAGGTTCAGGGAAGCGGGAGAGAAGTGGTCCCCTCAGGAAGCGAGGGGCTTGGGGTTCAGGGAAGCGGGGGCTCGGGAGCCGGGTTTGGGCTGGAGGAGGAGGAAACCTGGGTGGGCTTCCAGAGAGGAGCATCCTCACAGCCACCGTGCACCCAGCAGAGTCACTGTCCTCTTTCATGCCACCTGATCCTTTGAAGTGGAGGTGCCGGGGTCTGCAGCGTGGGGACCTTCTGCGTGCGGCACAGAGGCCCCTCCGCTGAGCCACACTGCCTTCTCCCCGAACGGCTGGGGGCAAGGCGCCTTCGTCTTCCGGATGGCCGGGTGGGGCTCAGTGAACGGGAGACAGATGTGCTGGGACCCGGGGCTCGTGCGTGATGGGGGGGGAGATGCTGGGAGCCAGGACACCTGGGTTCCCTGGGAAGGAGACCACGCGTCACCGAGGCCCCAGGAACTAGGACGCCAGCGAGCCAGGGCCCTGGGGTCCTTCCGTGCGCGCTGCCACCACTGCCTTTCCCACTCCAGGCATGATCCGGGACTTCTTGCAGGAGGGGTCCCTGGACGAGATGGCCCGGCTGGTGCTGGTCAACGCCATCCATTTCAAGGGCCGCTGGAGGACCCCGTTCCCGGAGGCAGCCACCCGGCAGCGCCTCTTCCACAAGCTGGACGGCAGCTCCGTCTCGGTGCCCATGATGGAGCAAACGGGCAAGTTCTGCTACGGTGAGTGGCGGGCCCCGCTGACAGTGTGGGCCGGGGGGAGGGCTAATGCTGAGCCTGTGGGAGGGCATCCGTGAGCCTGTGCCGGGTGCCTCTTTCCCCACTAGGTGGAGGGCCAGGGCTCCCGGAGCAGCAGCAGCAGCAGCAGGTCCACCCTCTGACCGAGCCGGGGTGTGGCCAGCTCTGCTTGCTGCTGGGCAGGGGTGACACCCCCCACCCCCCCCACCCGTTTCTTCCAGGCGAATTCTCCACCCCGGAGCAAGTGGAGTATGACGTCCTTGAACTGCCCTATCAGGGGGAGACCCTCAGCATGTTCATCGCTGCCCCTTTTGAGAACACCCCACTGTCGGCCCTGACGGCCGCCCTCGATGCCCAGCTGGTGGCCGAGTGGAAGAACAGCCTGCTGTGTGCCACACGACTCCTGGTCCTGCCCAAGTAGGTGACCGGGCACCTCCGTCTGCCCAGCCCGGTGTTTGGGGGGGGCATAGGGGGAAACCCGCAGCAGTTGGCCCCTCCAGGCCCGTGTCTTGCTGTGTGGCAGCTCCAGCGCCCCTCTCTGACCCCGCCTCCCTCCTCCTCCTCCTCCTCCTCCGCAGATTCACCCTGGAGACGGAGTGCGACCTGCGGGAGCCCCTGCAGGCCCTGGGCATGACCGCCATGTTTGATGCCCACACAGCCGACTTCAGCCGCCTCTCGGGTGGGTCTTCTGGGGCCCTTGTCTGGGAAGGGCCTTTCCTCAGTCCCAGGCCGCGTCCCTGCCTGCCTGCCTGCCTGCCTGCCTGCCTGGAGAGCCGTTCCTGTGCCTGTGCCCCTCCCCTGCCCTTTTGTGTGTGTGTGTGTGTGTGTGTGTGTGTGTGTGTGTGGGGGGGATCCTGGGGGCTGGCCCAGGGGATCCACTTTCCTGTTGCCAGGGGGTGGGCCAGGGAGCGGCTCTTTCCCTGCTGCTACAGACAGGCTGACCCGGCTCCCCGTTGTGCGATCGGCCCTCCTGGTTTTAGGGGTCAGAAGCCCCGGCTTCTCCTTTTCAGGGACTGCGCACCCTGGTCGGAAGGGAGGTTGCTGGGGGGCCCAGGTGGGGGGGGCTCTCCTTGCCCCCCCCGCCACTCACAGGCCGTTCTCCTTCCCAGATCAAGAGTCGCTCTTTGTGGCCCAGGCTCTGCAGAAGGTGAAGATCGACGTGAACGAGAGCGGGACGGAGGCTGCCTCTGCCACAGGTGGGTGCCGAAGCCGGGGAGGAGGGAGGGAGGGGGCGCCCAGCCTTCTGCTCTTCTGTCCTGAACTCTCGGGCGAGTCTGGCCTTTAAACCCGGCCGATCAGGTACTGGGTGCCGTTTTTTTGCACCTTTATGCCGAGGCTGAGTGCAGGAGCTCTGCAGGCCAAACAGGGAGCCCCCCATAACGGAGGTCGCCCCAAAGTCAGATGATCCCTCCGCAGGGTCAGGCGAGGGGAACGGCGTTTGGGAGCCTTCGGGCCCAGAGTCTTGCTGCCCCCACAGGGCCCTCCTGGCGCTCGCCTCCCACCCCGGCCAGGGATTCTCCTCCTCCCTTGCTACCCGCCAAGTGTCATGACCTGCTCTTTCAGTTTCGTTTCTTCAGGGTTTTTTTTTTGGGGGGGGGGGAGGGAGAGGGAAGCCTGGTGTGTGTGTGTGGGGGTATCTGCGTCCTTGGGGAGTTGTGGTTCTTTGCACCCCCACCAGTGACTCGGCACAGCACTTCAGTTAAAGCTTCCGGGGCCTCAGGAAACGCCCTCCCTCTTGTGTCTCCCCTCTCCAGCTGCCGTGGTCTATGCCCGGATGGCCCCGATGGAGGTCGTGATGAACAAACCCTTCCTCTTTGTGGTGCAACACAACCCGACCGGTAAGAGCCTGCAAGGCACGCGCAGGTGCACGGCTGTTTCTCCCGCTGCCCTTATCCCCCCCCATGCAGACAAAAGACCACAAGCCGCTTCCCTGACACTTACTAGACTTTCTGTGCCAAAGAATCTCTCCACTAATGTTTGCAGAGGCAGCATTCGAATTCAGAACCCAAGAGCCCTGCCTTCCAGCCCCTTCACATACACGCCCCCCCCCCCACACACACACACCGAGGAGTGCAAGCAAGGCTTAACACGAAACACCCTGCCCTGCAACTTCCCTCTAGGACAGATTTTCAACAGCAGGGCTTGTGCCCAGTACAGCCGATGTGCCTTTTGGCAAAGCCAGTGAGAACAACATCTTGGGCGTGGAGGGGAGTGGATAACCCAACCAGTGGGGGGCAGGGGGGGGCAGGGGAGGCTGAGTTGAGGAGCAGTAGAAACCTGGCCCTCTTGTGGCTGGCTCTGGAACATCTCCCCTTGGAGACTGGGCCTGGCTTCATAGCCGCAGGGAAATGAGGTGGGAGAGAAGACTCAGCGGGGCCACGGAGTCCACTTTCTGGAGCTCCTTCACGCTTAAAAAAATGCTCTGTCCAAACAGAAAACTGGCACCTTAAGGAGAACGCTTCTTCCTCCTCCTCCTGTATTGGTGGGATTCTTATTTAGAATCGATGGATGCATTCCAGACACAAGAGCCACACCGCGCTTCAGTTTAAAAAGAAAATATCTTTACTGGCTCCCTTTCTGTGTACTCCGGCCTGATGTGGGAAGGCGTGTGTGCTTTGCCATCTCTCTGCCGTGCCACCCTGGCTGGGGGAGATTGATGCCGATTCCTGTCTCGTGATGCCCGGGCGCTCTCCTTACTCCTTTCTCCCTCCGCAGGGGCTCTCCTTTTCATGGGGCAGGTGATGGAGCCCTGATGCCCTACCCGACCACCCACTCGCAGCCCATTCTCCCCTCACGCTAACTTTCCCCAAGAGACATGGTGCTAACTATAGCCCCCCCCGCGCTGCTGAGGGAACGGGGGGGGCACATTGCCCTCTGAAGAGCCAAAGAAGCTGGAAAGAGCGAGTCCTGCGGAATGCCCTCTGCTGCCCTCCCAGGGGCCGTCCTCCATGGCCGGTTGAGAGAGGACCCAGCCAAGAGGCCCCCCCCGGCCCATTCTGCCTCTGCCAGAGTCGGGCGAGGAAGACGGGTCACCCAGCAAGTGCCAAGGGCAAGACTGCAGAACCCCTGGTCCCCTGCAAGAACTCCTGCTGGCAGCCCAAGGAGCATCAAGAAACCTTCAGGGGCCTTGCTTCTATCGGCCAAGACCGAGGGAGGGCCATCCTTCAGAGGGAGTGTCCACAGAGGAGAGGGCGGGGCAACGGACTCCTCGGCTATACGCCTGCCCGCCTGTCTCGCCGGATGACAACGGGAGCCCTTCTGTTCCTCAGCTGAGCTTGAACAGGGGCTTCCTTGAACATTGTGGGTGATGACGTCTGTTTTCTTTGTCCATTGCCAAGATGTGGGGAGCTGATGGGGGCAGTGAAAGGAAAGATTTCGTAGATTTTTCCTGTAATTTGCACTGTAAGTGGGCGGGTCCTGCCCTGTGCAGGTGATGGGCAGTCAGGTGGCCGTGCTCCCCGCTTCCCGGAGGGAGAACAACAGCGTCTCCCGGGGGCCACCGCTGAACCTTAGCTGGGGGGGGGAGACAGGGGCACGCACTCCATACTTAAGAACCCTAAGGACCACAGCCAGTGTGAGATTAATTCCCTCACCACGGAGCTCTGTTGGGCGGAACGGGTGGCCGTGCTCTCCTGAATCGCGGGGCTTGCCAGTCTCCAGGTGCCGTAGCTAAAGTTTTCATGTTGTGAAGTTAGGAAATGAATGTAAATTTTGTATATATTTTTCAGTGAAAGGTCTCATCTGATGAAACTTTAAGTGAAATGGTTTAATGAGCCCTGCACCGTCATTAAGATATTTGAGACCATGCACTCCAAAGGAAACAATTTTAATGTTTTGTAAAGGAAGTGACTCTAATTGTTTGTTATACATGGGACACATAAAAATATTTTTCTCTAATTGTCTAAACCACGACTTCATTATTATATCACGGTTGTTTTCCTAACGAGCTACAGTCTGTCCTGTGATCAGTCCATTCACCTCAGGCAAATCAACACTTTGGAAGGCGACTGACATCTGAACAACAAGGGAAGGGGGGTCCTGGGTCCCAGAGGCCCGCGGGTAACGACAGAATAACTCTGAAAAGGAATACTAAAGATGTATATGAATGATGAAATCACAAAACTGTGAAAACAATAGTTATAATTTCAACAGCAAAAAAAAGGAACACTTACCAAGAAGTTTTTTACAGTGACTACAGTTAAATATATGTATTACACACACACACAACTACAATGGCATATCCAAAAAACTTAGCAAGTTTGGGAAAACATACTGAAAAATGGCATTTCTATGAGGAATTTACAAGCTAGAAAATGACTCGCAACAAGACAGGAAGTGGGCTGAATTCCTGTATTTGATTTTTTGGATCTTCATCAGTCCTGAATGGCTTTGTGCAAGTTAACTGAGAACACAGAAATGCAGAAGTGAATTGATGGTATGCAGTACAATGGAACTTCAAAGAACAATTATTATGGCGTCAATCACCGTCAGTGGCAGGAATGAGCTTGCACTGATTAATTAGGAAGCCAGAGAATCAAAAAACAAATTTGTAGCACCTAGTACTATGTAGCTGCAAAAACAGTGCAGCTCATCCTAAAAGGGCAATCTTGGAAAGTGGAAGGCGGACTCTGGCATTGTAGCCCATTGTAGTCCCAACCTACCCTCCTTAGGCTCACCCCCAAAATCTCCAAGCATTTAAGAGCATGAGAGAGAAGCCCATGTTGGATCAGGCCAGTGGCCCATCCAGTCCAACACAGTGGCCAAATATACCAGGTGCCATCAGGAGGTCCAGCAGTGGGGCCGGGACACTAGAAGCTCCCTCCCACTGTTGACCCCCCAGGCACCAAGAATACAGAGCATCCCTTGCCCCAGACTGAGAATTCCTATCTATATCTTGTGGCTGACAACCACTGGTGGACCTCTGCTCCAGATGTTTATCTAATTCCCTCTTATAAGAATGTAAGAGAAGCCCATGTTGGATCAGGCCAGTGGCCCCTCCAGTTCAACACTCTGGGTCACACAGTGGCCAAAAATACCAGGGGCCATCAGGAGGTCCAGCAGTGGGGCCGGGACACCAGAAGCCCCTCCCACTGTTGCCCCCCCCCTTCAAGCACCAAGAAGACAGAGCATCCCTGGCCCCAGACCAAGAGTCCCTCTCTATCCCTTGTGCTAATAGCCACCCATGGTCCTCTGCTCCAGGTGTTGATCCAGTTCCCTCTTGAAGCCCTCCCCGCCCCGGGCCCCGCCCCCTCCCCCAAGTCTCCAGGGGTGTTTCCCAGCCCGGGCCTGGCGACCCCCGCCTGCGCGCGGCCCCCCTCCCTCCTCGGCCCGGCGGCGTCACGCCGGGCGGGGGGGAGGGGGGGCCCTAACTGCCGCCATGGCGACCGCCGGCCCGCCTCCTCCCCCGGGTCTCCGGGAAGCCCCCCCGCCCCCCGGCGTCGCCGCGGCAACCCGCGCCTCCCCCCGGCTTCCGCCCCGCCGCCGGAGGCCCCGCCCCCTCGCCCGCCCTCCCTCCCGGAAGCGGGCCTTGGGCGCCTGCGCGGCATGGAGGGCGGGGCCGGCCGGGAGGCACCTGGGCAGGTTGGGGAGAGGGGCGGTCGGTCGGTCGGTCGGTCGGACGGGGCCCCGCGAGGGACAGACTGCCGCGGTCGCCACCATGGTGAGTCGGGCCGGGGGCCCCCTCGATGCGGTCCGGAGGGGAGGGGAGGGGAGGAGGGGAGGGGAGGGGGCGGCGCCGGGGCCCGGAAGACCGCGGGGGGGGGTCCGCGGCGCCCCCTCCCTCCCTCCCTCCCCCCCCCCGCCGGGCGCGAGAGGCGGAGAGGCCGCGCGGTGTCCGGCCCGGGATCCCGCCCGCCCCCGCCCGCCCCGCCCGCCCCGCCTGACGGGCGCCCCCGCGGGCTGCCGCCCCTCCCCCAACTCCCGTCGGGAGCGGGCGGGGAGGGAGGGAGGCTCGGGGCCCAATCCACGGGGCCCGCGGGCGGAGGGAAGCGCCCCGGCCCCGCTTCTGACACCAGCCCTCCCCTCCGCCCCCCCCCGGACGGGGCCTGGGGAAGGGGGCTGGGCTCAGCGGGATCAGGCCTGGCGGGGCACCCCCCGCCCCCACTCCCGCCCCCGGGGAGGGAGAGCTGCCCCCGGTCCGAGGCGAAAGAGAGCGCTGGCCTGGGGGGGGGGCGCCGGGGGCGGCGTCTCTGGGCAAAGCGGCTTCCTGCCCCCGCTGACACCCCCTCCCTCCCCCCCTCCCCTCCCCTCCCCGCCTGCCCGCAGATGCGCTTCATGCTGCTCTTCAGCCGGCAAGGGAAGCTGCGCCTCCAGAAGTGGTACCTGGCCACCTCCGACAAGGACAAGAAGAAGATGGTGCGGGAGCTCATGCAGGTGGTGCTGGCCCGCAAGCCCAAGATGTGCAGCTTTCTGGAGTGGCGGGACCTGAAGGTGGTCTACAAAAGGTGGTTCTGCGCAGGGGCCCCCCTCCCCCCCACGCAGGCAGGCAGGCACCCCTCCGGGGGCGGGGGGGGCGAGAAGAGGCTCCGGGGAGGGCCCCAGCATCCCTCCTCTTGGAGGCTCCTTGGGGCCCTGTGTGGGGGCCCTGGCTAGGGGCAGTCTAGGCGGGCTGCTCCTTGGGGCGCTCTGCCCTCTCTGTGCTCCCCTCCCTGCTGCAGGGGTCTCCTGGCCACTGCCCCCTCCCTGCCCGGGCGGAAGAGCTGGGGCTTTGAGAGGTGTGGCCCGGTCCCCCGGGCGGGCGGGGGGGTTGTGGGGGGCCCTCCTGCCGCCGTGCACTCGGGAGAGGGGAGGGACGGTTGATTGTGGGGTGGGATGAAGCCCCCGGTGCCTCCCAGACAGGGAGGGTCTCCCAGTTGCTCCCCCAGAGGAAGCTGGCCGAGGGACTCACGCCTTTCCCCTGCCCTCAGGTCTGCAGCCCACTCTGCCAGGCAGGCTCAGAGGGCCCCTGGCTGGGCGGATGAGGCTCGGGAGATCTGTGGGGGTCCCTCAGGGCGTGTCTTCTTGCCCAGCTCCGGCAGGCGCAGCCCTCCGATCCCCCCACCGCCTTCTGGGAACAGCTCTGCCCCAAAGTCCATCTCTCACAGCCGGGTGCAGTCCCTCCCCTCCCCTCCTCTCCCCTCCCCAGTGCTGCCCAGCGTTTGATTGGCCTTTGTGGCAGGCCCTTCATTGGTACACAAAGCCACTTATGTTATTCGCATAACAGCAACCCTGTGAGGTAGGTTAGGCTGAGCGAGTGCGACTGGCCCGAGGTCACCCGGCCAGTTTCCATGGCATGAGAGGAGATTCGAACCTGGGTCTCACTCGTCCAGCACTCTTAACCACCGCACCACACGGCTTCCCTACCATTATCATCACCCACAGCTAATTCTCAGTCTTGGGGAGAACTGAGCCGGATAGGTGCTGGATCCCGGGGCGGCCGGGGTGGGGCGGGTTCTCCAGCCAGGGCAGCCCAGCGACTGCCAGAGGTGGCGCTGCAGAGACAGCTCCGATGCCCTGCGCGGGGGTGGGGTGGGGGAATGCCTTTGTTAGTCTGCTGCTGCCACTGGCCCTACAGCTGGGGCCTGGCTGGGCTTGGCCTTGCTTGGGGTGACCAGATACCTTCTGCGGGCTCGGTGGGCCAGAGGGAGCAGCATGGCAGGGCTGTGCCATCAGTTGGTGCCATAAGAGCTGGTAAAGTTGACAAGGAGCCTGACCCACCCCATTTCTCTCTCTCGTGTGCCCAGGTATGCCAGCTTGTACTTCTGCTGTGCCATTGAGGAACAAGACAACGAGCTGATCACGCTGGAGCTCATCCACCGATACGTCGAGTTGCTGGACAAATATTTTGGCAGTGTGAGTGGTCTGGCCTGGCCAGGCGGGCCCGTGGGGCTTCCAGGAGGGGGTAGCTGAGGGGGTGGTGGTCTGGCACATTCTTTGGGGCTGGGAGAGGCTGTGGCTCAGGGGCAGAGCCTCTGCTTGGCGTGCAGAAGGCCCCAGGTTCAGTCCCCGGCAGCATCTCCAGTTAAAAGGATCAGGTGGGAGGTGTCCTGAGAGACTTCAGCCTGAGACCCTGGAGAGAGAGCGAGAGAGCCGCTGCCGGTGTGAGTAGATGGGGCTGACGTGGGTGGACCACCGAGGGTCTGGTTCCATGTAAGGCAGCGTCGGGTGCCTCGGAAAGTGCTGGCGATCGCGGTGGGCACTCTCCGAGGACTCCCAGGGACTCCGTTCGGCCTCTTCTCCCCCCGGCCCCCCCCCCGTGTTCCCTAAGCTAGCGGCGCCCCGATCTGTGGTCCCTTCCACCCACAGGTTGGAGTTAGAGGGAGGGCATGTTTCCCTGCAGCCTGTGGGGGCGGGTTTGCGGAGGAATCTAAGAAGCTGGGGGGGGGGATGGGGGGCCCGTAAATCCCTCCAAGGGGAGGAGGGTTGTCTGTGCAGGGGCAGGTGATAATTTCTGTCAGAATGGTGGGGGGCGGCCCTGCCAGGGGTGGGAGGGGAAGATCCCCAAGCCTGGCATTGCGACCTCCTCCCCACCGTTGCTGCTGCCGCCGCCGCCATTCCCAGGCCCAGCTCCCTCCCCCAGCCCCGCAAATGCCTCGCGGGACCCCACTTGTGAAGAATATCGGTGTGGCACTTGGGTCACTGGGGCAGGACGGGTGGGGGTGGGGGGTGGGGAAGGACCTGGCCCCTGCTTTGGCTGCAGTCTTCCGGCAAGCGCGCCTGCGCTGAGGATCCCGCTGCCGAGGTGGGCATCTGGGGTGGGGGTGGGGCCCGGAGTGACCCCTTTCCCTGTCCTCCCCCCCCGCCCAGGTCTGTGAGCTGGACATCATCTTCAATTTCGAGAAGGCCTACTTCATCTTGGACGAGTTCCTGATGGGGGGTGAAGTGCAAGACACCTCCAAGAAGAGCGTCCTGAAAGCCATCGAGCAGGCCGACCTCTTGCAGGAGGTAGAGGTGGGCCCCTGCATGGGGTCATGCATGCCACTGGGGGCCGGGGGGGGAAGGACCCGCCACCCACCCACCCGCCCGCTGCTCCCTCCCTCCCGGCACAGCCGGTGCTCTGAGCTTCCCCTGCCCACCTCTGCTGCAGTGAGTTGTGTGGGGGGGTGAGTGGCTGGAGCCCCCCTCCTCGCAGCTTGCCTCTTGTGCCTCCGATGAGTCACTGGCGAGGGTGACGCGGCTCTGGCAGCAGCTCTCTGTGACTGTTGGGGGGGAGCCACCCCCGTGGCCTCTTCCTTCCTCCCCCCCCCGCCACAGACACCCTGTTTGTGCCCCGGACTGCTGCCAGGGGGAGGGAGATGCTGAGTTCACGGGGGGGGGCTTAGATCCCCTTCAGTCTCCATTGTCCCTTGAGGGGGGGGCTGTGGTTTCCCCAGGGCCCGCCCCCCCCACCCCTCCCCTCCCCTACTGATTAAGCCCTTCTCTAGAGTGGGGCTGGTTTGGTGTTCTGGGGGAGGCTTGGGCTGGGACCCGGGCCCTAATGGACGGCAGGCTGCGCCCCCCCCCACATCCCTCTCTCTGTCTCTCTCTCTCTGTGCTGTAGGAAGATGAGTCACCCCGAAGCGTGCTGGAGGAGATGGGGCTGGCATAGCTGCTCACCACACCGTCTCGGGCCACCCCCCCCACTGCCACTTTGCCCTCCCCCCACGGCCCAGGGGGGGTAAGAGGCGGGACCGCCCACCCCCTCCACAGCCGGTCCTGCTTGAGAAGTCACCTCACTGGAGGAAGCTGCAAACTGGACTGTGTCCCTGCTGATGCCCCCTCCCCCAGGCCGGGGTGGGTGGGGAGGGCCCCCTGTGTCCGCCGGAGGGGGGTCGGAAGGGTGGGCTCTGCCTCTGCCGCTCCCCTCCCCCCGTGATCTCGGCCCCCTCCCCCCCTCCGTTTGCACCAGCAACCAGGCTCCTCCTGCCGCCCCCGGGCCTCTGATTCATCGCGGCAGCGAGCGGCAGAGCATGTGACAGCAGACGGGGAGCCCAGGAGGAGGAGGGAGAGGAGGGCGGCGGCGGCGGGACCGGCCCGCTTTCTGCCGCCTTGCGCGGGGGGGGGGGGCGGGGCGCAGAGAAGTCCGGAACTTTGGCCGAGGCGTCCCCTGGCCGCGGGCTGAAGAGAGGGCTGCTGCTGCTGCTGCTGCGCTCCGGACTTGGGGGGTGGGCGGGTGGCGCCCCAGCCCTCCCCCGCCAGCGTTTCTCCAAACCGCGGACTGGGCGTGTCTTCTCTCTTTTTTGGAATAAAGTGCGCGTGGAAGGCTCCTCCGGCTGGCTTCTCTTTCTTGCACTCGCCTGGGGGGGGGGCGGGGCGGGGCGGGGCGGCCCTCTTCCGGCGGGAGGGGAGGGGAGGGGGGAAGGAGACCCCTCCCCCGCCGCCGGGGCCAGCGAGGCTGCCGAGGGCCGGCAAGGCAGAGGGCGGGCGGGCGGGCTGGCCCTCGTGGCGGAGCAGAGGAGGCCAAGGGCTCCCAGGCGGCCCCGGCTTCTTGCGGGGAGCGCCGGCCGACTCTTCCGCCGGGCCTCGCTGGAAGGGCAAAGGGGCCTAGCGGGGGGTGGGGGGCTCAGCTGGCCAAGGGCCGTCGGGGCCTCTCGGCGCGAGGAGGCGCTGGGCGGGGGTTCCCTCCCCCTCCCTCCTCCCTCCCTCCCTGCGTCGTCAGGGGCTCTGCCGGATCCGCCCCCCCCGCGCCTCGTCTCCGACCGGCTTCTCCGCCCGCCCGGACCAGGCCGCGGGGGCGGGGCGGGGCGCCCGGGCTGTAAATAATGAGAGTAACTCGTAATAAAATAGTTGCTTTTATTTCTTAGCAAAACTAGTGATGCTCCCACGTGCTATTTACAACAGGCCAGACGGGTTTTATTTCAAGTACAACAGACGGATCAGGACATGGAGACAGCTCTGGTTTGGTTTGGTTTCACAGGACGGGACGTCACGAAGCGAAGAAACTCGCACACTCGAGGACCGCTGCCGGCCGGCGGGCGGGCGGGCGGGCGGGCCGGGGGTGAGGGGGGGGAAGGAGCTGAACGCCTCCGCCGACCGACGGCTGCCGGGTCGCCCCCTCTCGCTGGCCTCCGGAGGGCCCCCTCCCCGCGCGGGCCTCGGCCGCGGCTTTGGGGGGTCGTGGTGGACTCGCCCGGGTAGGTGTGGCAGAGCATGCGCCGACCCCTTGGAGGGTGGCCTGCAAAGAGTCGAGAGGGCCCGGCCAGTTCCACGGAGAGAGGCTGCGGAACAGACCGAGGAAGTTCGCCGGGTGTGAGTGGGGGCGGGAAGAAGAGGGACGGGGGGGGAGGCCTGACCCCTGCGCCGCTTGGCCCCAAGACCAGAGGGCTTCGCCGGCCCCTGCGCCCCCTCCGGAGAGGGGAGGCCTACAGCCCCCTTCTCCTCTCCTCTCCTCTCCTCTCCCTTCCTGCTGGAGGCCTGGTTTCCCCAAGAAGCCTTCCGGCCGCCTGTTGCCTGCTGGGGGCCTTCCCTTCCCTTCCCTTCCTTCCCTTCCCTTCCGGAGTGCGGCTCTCCCACGAGGAGCTCTTGGGAATCTGTCGAGGCTCTTTGCTCCCCGCTTGGAATAGTTCAGACTAAGTGAGTCTTCTCCGCACAGCTCTCCTGCTGCGCTTCAAAGGGCGAGGGTGTCCCTGCCCGGCCGCGGGGTTTGGCCTGGCCACCTCCTGCTTCTCCCCCCCCGGCCCCCCAGCTGTGCAGCCTGACCTGCCAGGGAGCTCTCGTGGGGGGGGGGGGGCCATCAGGTTGCAGCCCTACAGGAAGGCGGACAGAACAGGGCGGGTGACTTCCTTCCTCTTCTAGATTCAGGGCCCCCATAAGCATGTAGCGGAGAAACAAACTAATATAAACGTGATTGTTTAAAATGGGGCTCGGTGCATACCTGGACCCCTTGCACCACCTGTAGATTCTAGAACTTTCTGTCGGCTTTTAAGTGACTGTTGAAGGCAAGTTCTGAACCTTGGACCTGGGTCCCCGATGAAAGGGAGATGAGGAGGCACCAGCCCCTCAGTCCACCCCGGACTCAGAATCCTTCCTCTAAATTTCTAGCTGGGTGTTCCTCAGGTGCCGCCTCCTGCTCACAGCTGACCTGTGCTTGACCCTGTGGGGGGGGGTTCAAGGCCAGAGACGTTCAGGGGTGGCTGGCTCCTGCCCAGGACTTCCTGGGGGGGGGTCTCCCATCCAAGCACTAACCAAGGCCCGCCCACCTTGGCTTATGAGCCCTGATGGGATCCGGTTTGCCGGGGCCAAAGCTCAAAAAGACCGGGGGGGGAGGGGGGTGTCATTTTGAAGCTGGACAGGAATGAGCAAGGAGCTCTGAGACTCTCTGGTGGGAACAGGCGAGGGGTGGGCTAAAGCCGCCTTCAGGTGAGGGGCAGGGTCCAGGCAGAACTGGGCCTTCTTGCCTCCCCACCCCCCGTGGCCCACAGAGCTCCAAGAAATGCTGCTGCTGCTGCAGGAGAGGTTCTCCTAAGAACATGCCGGGGGGGGGGCAGGCCTGGAGGAAACGGCCATGGTAGGCTGGACCCACCTGGGAGAGGAGGGATGCAGCAGGAGGCCGCCAGAAGCCGCTGAGCCGGGCCTTCTGGTTCTCTGGGGGTGGGGTAGCCCCACATTCTCTTTATTTCCCACACCAACCCCCGTCTCCCCTGTCTGGACGTGTTGCACATCCCTGGCACTGTAATAACAGGGTGGTGGGTGAGTAGGGCACGCTGGCCCTGCATGTGGTCACTGGATGCCCCTCAGGGTCGGGGCTGCCCCAGTCTTTGGTGCATCCCTTGCCCACGATTGGCCGTTTGGCAGAGGAGGCCACTTGCAGCCCCCCCCCCCAGTTCACTTGCACGGCTGCCTGCCTTTGGGGGGGTGAGTGGGCTTTGTCCACTGCTGGGCGGGGAGCCCCTGCTCAGTCCGGGGCTGGGGTGGAGGGCCATGCCCTGCGTGGGGGGGGGGGTTGTTCCCTCAGTGGGGAGGAGAAGGCCGTGGAGGTGTCTTCGTGGAGCCCTGGAGGAGGAGGAGGAGGAGGGCAGTGCCTTGACCTCCTGCCTGGGGGGACCTTTCACTGGGCGGGGAGACGCTCTTCTCCTGACTCATGCAAAAACCTGAATGGATGTCAGAAACACTGTGAATGGCCGAGTTTCTTTGGGTGGGGAGGGGAGGGGGGAGGGGGAGCGGATACTGCCGCTGGGTCCCGCTAGAAGCCCCTGGGGTGCTTCATCAGCACTCTCTCGAGGTAGTTCTCTAGCACCCGGTCGTAGGCTCGGCTGCCGTCCTCGTACTCCTCCCAGGGCACCAGGGGGCCGGGGAAGTGGGCGTAGCGGTGGGCGGGCGGGGGCTGGAAAGTCCTGGGGCTGATGTAGTTGGAGACGGTGTTGCCCGGCTGGGCACGGAGCCACTTGGGGGCCGGGTACTCGTCTCCCCTCAGGACCTCGTTCCAGGCATCCTCGTCCTCTTTGGGGGGCGGCGGGGGGGCTGTCGGGCCGGAGGGTAGTGGGCCTTCTGGAGGGGCTTCGGGCCCGGGAGGTATGCGGGGTAGGGAGGGGCCTTCTTGGGCTTGTCTCGGGGGGCAAGCGCTGCTGAGGCCTTGCCCTTGCCAAGAGCCTCCGACGGCACCACCACCTCCTCCTTCTTCTTCTTCTCAACGTCATTAATTATGTCTATGACATCATCAGCGGGCAGGTGGAGCTTGCTGGAGAGCTCGATGAGGCGGTCGATGGTGTTGGGGTCGATGTCTTCCTCCTCCTCCTCCTCCTCCTCCTCCTCCTCCTCCTCCTCCGGCGCCTCGTTGGAGCGCTTGTCTTCCGCCACGTTGCCCTCCTCGTCCTCGAAAAGCAGGGCGCTGCTCCCCTTCCGGCCGCCTCCCTCAGGGCCCGCCCGGCCCTCCTCCTCCTCCTCCTCCTGGCTCCCCTCCCCATCCTTCAGCAGGTACTGGAGGAGCAGGTCCGAGGCCATGTCTGCCAGGCGCTCCTCCTCGGCCGCTGCCCGGCGCGCCTCCTCGGCCTGCCTCCGGCTCTCGGCCAGCTCCTCGTAGCGCCGCTGGAGGAGTTGGTGCTCGAGGTGCTGCTGCTGCCTCAGCTTCCGGGCCCCCTCCCAGGGCTCGCTGGGGTTGGGGGGGGGCGCCTTGCGCTTGGTGTGGACTCTCAGCTGCTCGTACTCCTCCAGCTCCTTGAGCACGTCTTCGTTCCGTGTGCCTTCCGGGGGGCGGGGGCGGCTGCTCGTCGCTCCTGCCTTTTGGCCGTGGGGCTGTGCCCTTGCAGTGCCTGCAGCCTGGACTCCAAGGTCTCCCCCTCCTCTGGCTGGCCAGGGCCCCCCTCCTCCAGGGACTGGCCCCCGTCCTCCCAGCCGCCTTTCCAGCCCGGCCCCCTCTCTGGCCGCACATCGGAGCTCTTGGTCTCGCTGCGGACTCTCTCCTCATTGGCGCCGGGTTCCTGGTCTGGGGGACCCTGGCCCGGCTCCTCGGGCTGGAGGCGAAGAGCTTGCAGGAGGACTGCTGCCAAGGCCTCGGGGTCAACGTCTTGGAAGAGGTCATCTCCGTGGCCTTTGTGGGCCGCCGTGGCATCTGGGTCGGCTTCAGGCAGGGAACGGACCTGCATCTTGTCGGGTGGCGCGTCTTGTGTCTTGGGGGAAGCGTCTTCGCCTGGGCGGGCCTCTCCTCCTGGAGAGAGGGGGGCAGCGGTGGCAGGGAGGTGGCACGGCAGCTGAAGGCAGAGGGGGAGCAGCAGGGCGGCTCTGCAGAGGGCCCAGGGGCACGGCATTCTGCTGCGAGGGTGGGGCTGCTGTGGAGAGGACACACACAAGAAAAAGGGGTGGTGGTCAGAGGGTGCTGCCGTCCCAAAACCCTCCTGTGCAGTGCCGCCCCCCCCACACACTTAATGGCCTCTTGGAGGGGGAGCCACCCTCTGCAATCTCTAGGGCCTCCAGGGGCAAAGGGACCATGACCCATAGGCTGGGAAAGCACCAGAGGCTTCCTTATGAGGTCGGCCCCTCTGGCGTCAAAAGCAGGCCCCAGAGCAGCTGAGACCTAGCCAGGTCCTGCCCTCGCCTCCCTGGCAGCCCCCCCATCCATCCATGTCCCCCCAGGGGGCTGTTTAAGAGCCACCGGTGCCTCCTGGAGTGTGGAGACGGGAAACGTCTTTGGTGCGGTCATAATGGGGGGGGCAAAGTGCTGTGGCGCTCTGTTCCAGGGCAAACATGCGCGCCTGCGTAGGTGTAGATAGGCTCTGTCGGATCCCCTGCAGCACGGATCCTGTGGGCTGCTCCCCCTGCCCACAGACCCCCCCCCAGGGACTGACCCGGGCTGCCACGGGGCTGGAGGCGCCTCCCCACTTTGCTCCTCAGCGCTCCTCGATGGGCAGGAGTTTCCCGCTCCCTCCTTTGCTCAGAAGGGGGGGGCGTCTTCTCCTAAAGCCGGCGGCATGGAGGACTTGGGTTGTGCTCCAGCATCCCTTCTGCCCGAGCTCCACGTTTCCTCTCCTCACAAGGGTGTTATTGACAGTTACAGCAATGACAGGGGAGGAGGTGATAGGATCCCCCCCCCCTTTGCCTTAAACTACCCCCGTCTCCGAGTCTGTTACCCTCCGGCATTTTGGCATTCTCGGGGGGGGGGCAGGGATTGTGTATGCTTCTGTGTGAGTGCTATGGGTTTATTAAACCAAATTCTTCTCCACTGCAAAGAGAGATTTGTATCCAGAGATCCTAGGCAGAGGAGAGAACCTATACTGTGGTTAGCATGAGGGCTTTTTAATCTACATGTGTGTGGGGGGTGCACTACTTAGTGGCTTGTGAGGTTTCTTACTCCTGGATGGATCTCCCTCTCTCCCCCCCTCTCCCCCCCTCTCTCCCACGCACACGCGCACCCCTCCTCCTCTGGAAGTGCTCCTGGCAGTGCCGTCTGCATTGTGGACACGGATTTTGTGCACCCCCCCCCTTAACCAACCAATAATGAACTTCATCTCCTGTGGGGGCCCCCTCGGTTATTTTTGGAACAAAGAACCCTTTCCCTCCCTTCTACATAAGGACTCCCCCCCCCCATTACTCACTCGCATAAACGGTTCCTTGGCAGAGGTGCTTTCCCTCCAGAGCCAGAGCGAAGGACCTCCCCCCCCTCCACTCTGCAGTCCCCACACCCACCGCCCACCCATGCAGGCAGAGGGTTGCCAGCATCAGCCGACACCTCCCGAAGACCCTCCGGCAGCCCGCTGCGTTCGTCCTCCCCCCAACCAGCCCCCTCTTAAGGAGTAGGTATCCGCACCGCCTTAAATTATCTCTCCACCTGCGGCTGACGGGGGGGGGGTTGATTTTCAGCCCGTCTACGAAACCCGAGCCCCACCCCATATTTAAGGTGACCTACCACCCATTATATTAAACACCTTTTTTTAACTGACCCCCATCCAGAAAAATACGCACCCTACACCTCTATAAGTCGCAGCTTAATCGGAACACCCCCCCCCGCCACCCTTTTCAGTATCGGTTCTGCCACCGCAACCACTTGAATTGCCCCGATTGTGAGACCCAAACAGACCCGGAAGGTTTCCCTGTGACCGTTTTTCTCGCTGGCGACGCCCCCCCCCCCGTGATTCTTGCATTCATCTCCCCCCCCCCCCCGGTCTCCGGCGATGGGAAAGACGTGTGTTCTTCTCCGGGAACCGTTCCAAGGGACCGCCCTGAATCTCCCGTCCCGGGGGCCGCCCTCCCTGCCGCCCCGCCAAAGGAACTCCCTGGGCCAATCGGCTCCTCCGTGTCGGCCGCCGCCCTGGAGACACGGTCCGGAGAGCGGCAGCCCCCGCGGGTGCTCCGCCATCTCTGGGGAGAGCCCCCCGCCTCCCCCCCTCCCCTGCGCACGCCCGTCCCCGTGGAGGCAGCTGGGGGGGCTGGGGGCACGTTACCCGCTCCGTCGCAGCCGCGGTGGTCAGGGTTCTCGCGGTCCGGTCCGGCCCAGCCCACCCCTTTGTCTCGCTGCCTCTGGCCGGTCCGTCTGGGATCGGGCGCCGCTCGGCTGGCGTTCAGCACCTTGGACAGGGCTGGGCTGGGCGGCCGCTTTTGTACTTCCAGCAGAGCCCACGTGGGGGCTCCATTGACGTCAACGTTCATTCATAAAATGCGAGCTCGATTGGAGGGGAGCCCCGCGCCTGCGCAAAGTCGAGAAAGCCTTGGGACCTGCTGCAATGAATGAATGAATGGAGGGGTGGGATGGGATAGGCTAGGATGGGTGAATGGAGAAGAGGCGAGAGATTCGTGAATGAACGGGAGGCCGGACCCTGGGAACTAGGAAGCGAGAGCAGCAAGGAGCCCTCTACTCCGGGGGTCGTTCTGAGGGCTTCTCCCCGACCCGTGGTCTCTGTCCAGCCAGGGAGGGACTGGGGGTGGGAGGCTTGGTTCCCTGTCGTGGGAAGCCCTCCCCCACCCTCCCGAGCCTGTCTAGGTCTCAGCCCCTGCCTGGCCGGTGTGCGGGGAGTGGCCGCGCCATCCCGGAGGGTGCTCCCGGCGCAACTGTGGGCGCGGAGGACCCAGGAGCCCCCGCCCCGAGCAGCAGTTTGGCGTGGCTGGCTCTGCCCGCCAGGCTGTGGGCGAGTCTCTCTGCGCCTCTTTGCTCCCCCCCCCACACACACACACCTTTCCATCAGCCCTCTCAGTCCCGGGTGGGCGGCGGCATGAATTTGCCCCCAGGGTGCCTGGAATGCCGGTGTCCGGCTGCCCCCCTTTCCCTTCCGAGCCCCCCTGGCTGCGCAGCCGGCACCGGCAACTGCCTGCCTGGCCGCCCTCTGCTCGGCTCCCCTTCCCGCCTCTGCCCCTTCCCGGCGGCCGTTCTGCCTTTCGGGGTCTCTCTCTCTGCCGTCGCCGCCCGCTTCTGGCTCGCTTTTATCCTTCGACGGGGTTCCTTCCTCCGCGACTTCGCCCCATAGACCACCCTAGCCCTTTCCCTCCTGGCTGCCGGGGGGGGGTATTTCTAGGACACTTTGGCTGGGAGGGGGAGTGGGGAGGGGGCGATGAGTCACCCGTGCTCTGCAGTCTTTTGCGTGTCTCCTCCCCCTCCCCCCGCCCTCCAGCGGGTTGTGAGATGGTTTCTGCTCCTTCTGCATTTGGCGGGCGCGCGAGCGCGCGCGCGCGCACACACACACACAAATGGGGGGGGCATTCCACAGGTGAGGAGTCGGGAACGCGAGGAAACAGGGGGTGCCGCATCTGCTCACGCAGCCCCCCCAATCCACTCCTTCGACGTCTGTTTAGTGGTGCAGCTGGGAGGGGGGGCTATTGTGGCCCAAAGTCCCCTCCCTCTGCGGAGCTGTGGTGAGAGACCTTGCCGCTCACGCCCGGGGAAGCCCCCCCCCGCAGTGTGTGGGAAAGGAAGGTCTTGGTCACCCCGCCCGCTCCCCCAATTCCTCGCTGGCAGGGCAGGTAAACTCCGCCGTAGTAGCCTTCGGGGAGCGTTGGGCCGGCGCCGCCGCCTTGCCGGTCGCCCGCTCCAGGTCCAGGTGGGCCGGGGAGCCTCTTGGGGGGCCGGGAGACCAGCCTGGCGGTTCGGCCCGAGTCAGCGCCCAAAGGAAGGCCGGCCGGCCGGCCGGCCGGCCGACCAACATTTTTCCTGCAAGTGGAAAGGGGTTTTTTTTTGGGGGGGGGGGTCCGGTCCACGCCCTTGAAACCAGCTCCCAGGAGCCGAGGACATCCGCCTGGCGCCCAGGGTGAGATGTCGGAGATTTGGAGCGGCGGGGGGGGGGAGGTTTCGTTTCTAAGCTGGGGGCCAATCGCGCAAGCCCCCTGGGCCGCGCCTGGGCTGGCCTCTCCACCGGCTGAGCTTTCCGGGCGGCGCGGAAAGGAGCCTCACACACACACCCCCGGGGGCACCGAGACCGCCCCCCCCAGCCCGGACCCTGCCTGCCAGTCATCTTCAGGTTGCTGCCTAGTCAGGAGGCAGGCGAGAGCTGCTGTGGCTGCTGCGGGATCGACCCGGGAGGATCCAGCAGCCCCGCCCTCCTCGCCCCGCTCCCGACGGGAAAACCTGCCTCATTCCACCCCCCACTCCCCCGCCCGCGGGTCTCTTCTGCCGGCTCCTCGAAGATGTCCGGGCTGCCCCATTAGGGTGAAGGAAGGCCCGGCTTCCTGGGCTGCGAAGCCCCCGGGCCCGTCCCGTCCCGTCCCGCCCCGCCAGACTTTGTCGAAGGCGGCCCTTGGCGCGCCCGCCCGGTCCCCTTTTGGCCTCTTGCTAGCTGCGCGGAAGACGGGGAGGCGGGCCGGCGAAGGAAGGGCGGATCAGGACCTCCTCGTGGTCTGCGGAGAAGGCCGTCCCGCGCGCGCGGCGGGGTCCCCGGAATCAAGCCGAGGGTCGGGTGGGGGAGGCCGGCCGGCGGGCAGAGCGGAGGCCTGGGGTCGGAGCTGCGGAGGAGGCCTGAGGAGGACCACGACCCGGAGCGGCGAGGCCGGTGGCCGGCGGGATCCTGCCCGCGCCCCTGCCCAAGCACCCGGGGCCGCCGAGGCCGGATTTCCGGGCCGTCAGTCAGCGCCCCGATGGATGCCTGCCGGCCAGTGAGTGTGACTCACTCCTGCAGCAGGAGCCGCGGATTGTGTGAATGAATCAAACAGGCTGGATCCCCACGCAGCTTCTCCCGCGCGCCCCCTCTCCTCGCAGGCAGGCAGGCAGGCAGGCAGGCAGGCAGCGGCCGGCTCTGGGGTGGGGAGAGGGCCGCTCGCCCCGGCGGTGGCGGCGCCATCCAGGAAGCCCCGGGAGGCGGTTTCACGGCTGGCCAGAGGCGGGGTGGGGTGGGGCAGCGCCGCTTTCACTTCCCCGGCTCTGGGCTCGCTGTCCTCCTCCGCCCCCCCCCCCGACCCCTCCTGGGCGATCTCTTCCCCTCCGCCCCAAGTCCTCCGAGGGAGGCCCTCCGACCCCGCACGGGATTCTCGAGGCGGCCGGAGGTGCTTTGCAGGCGCCCGCCTGCCCGGACTGCCCACCTGGGCCCCGCCTCGGCCTCGCCGGGTTGTTGGGAGGGAAGCCAGCCAGAGGAGAGGCGAGCGAGGCGGCGAGGGGCTTCGGGGGGGTGGCCCGCTGTGGCCCGGAGACGACGCCGCCATCATCCCCACGTCGCCGCGCGCCCGCTGGCCGGCCGGTCCCCCGCCCCCCGCTTCGACCCACCGCAACAGGCCGCCCGCCCGCCCGCCCGCCCGGAAGCGGAGCCCAGCGAGGGGGAGGGAGCCGGGCCGGGCCGGGCCGGGCCGGGCCGGGTCGAGGAGGAGGCTGCAGCAGGCATCGTCGTTCGGGGCGCTTCTCCTGCGCCGGCTGCCTGCCCGGCCCCAGTTCCGCAGCCGCCCCCTCCCCGGGGACTGGAGGATCACTGCGGGGCCCCACTCTGGCCTCAGGACGCCGAGGAGGAGAAGACCCTTCGGGCCACACCTCCCACCCCGCCCACCCCCTGGCCTTTCCGAGGCCCAGACCCCCACCCTGGACAGATGCCGCGCGCAGGGGGGGGTCCTCCATGGGCCCCAAGCACCTCTCGGGCGGTCGACTCCCCTGCCGCTGTGCCGGCCATCCCTCCCGTAAGTCTTGGGCCCGCCCCGCCCCGATCCCTTTCCCCCCACCCCCCTGCCTTCCCTTGCGAGCCCTCCGTCGGACCCAGCGGAGACTCCCTCCCACCCTTTCCGCAGCCCTCTGGTGCTCGACAGCAGTTCCCTCCGGTCCCTCGATCCGCCTCCCCCCCTCCCCTCCCACACACACACTGTGCGGAGCCGCCGCGCTCCCGGCTAGCTGCACTGAGTTGTGTGCCCGGCTCTGCCCTGGTGGATACCAGCAGCAGCAGCAGCGCGAGTTGTCTGTGCTGGGAAGGGGGGGGGTCAATGCCCGGCCTTACCGGAGCAAGGCGCACCCCCGGTAAGCCAAGCAGGGGTGATTTTGCGCCCTTCCCGAGCGACCAGCCCCCTGCGGAGGCTATTTCTGGCTCCAGAAACGGAGGCCGCGAGTCTCTCTCTCTCACACACACACCCCGTCCTTGGGCCCTCCTCGGCGGGCTGCGTTTTCGTTCCGGGAGCCCCAAGGAAAGGGGTGCCGCGCGCTGTGCCTGGACGCCTCCTGGGCAAGAGCGCCGCGGGCGGCCCAGCGCGGGGCTCCCCACTCCTGGGGCCTTTCGAGGGAGGGGTGCACCCCCCTGGCTGCTCCCGGGCGGAGGAGGCCCAACGGGCCCCGCAGCAGACTCCTCCCTCCCCGCCCTCGTGCTGTCCTTGCATACCGGCCACCCCCGGGGCTTCGTTCCCCAAGCTAAGGAGACGCCCCGCGGTGAGAAGCCTGCCGCGCGGCCGGCTTTCCTCCTGGCCGCGGCCGGAGGGGTCGACTGACCTCTCTTCCCCTCCCCCCCGGGGGCTGGTCCCACGACCCCCAGCCGAACCTCTGCGGGGGTGCAGAAAGCTCATCTCTCCCCCCGCCCCCCCCGGTTGCCATCCCTGGGGATTCCACCCGGCATTTGGGACTCTGGGGCTGGAAGAAGACCCAGGTGGGCCGCCTGCCAGTGTGGCGCAGTGGTTCACTGCACGGACTCTGATCTTGGGAGAACCGGGTTTGATTCCCCACTCCTCCTCCTCTTGCACCTGGCTGATGTGACCTTGGGTCAGTCACAAGCTCTGACAAGAGCTGTCCTTGGAAAAGAGCAGTTCCTCTCAGAGCTCCCTCAGCCCCGCCTACCTCACAGGGGGTGTCTGTTGTGGGGAGGGGAGGGGAGGGGAGGGGAGGGGAAAGGAGTTAGGAAGCCGCTCTGAGACTCCAAGTGAAGGGCAAAGGGGTATAAATCCAATCTCTCCTCTTCTTCTTCTTCCAGAGGAAGGTGTCACCGCCGAGAAAGCTGTGCCTGCAGCCACTGTCAGGCCAGGGCCAGTGCTCCCTCTAAGCTGAGTTGGTGTGAGCTAGTTCACGGTTCTTTAGCCTCCGGCTCACACGTTTTTCTCTCCGCTCAGGAAGGATGGCTCCAGAGCAAACTAATGTATACAGCAGCCAAATCGCTCGCTCGCAACTTTAATGCCACTTGCTCGCAAAGTAGAATTTTTGCTCAGAAGACTCTGCAGCTTAGACTCTGCAGGTTGGCCAGGGCACGCAGAGAGGAGCAGGGCTGAGGGCAGGAGATGACTTCAGTTGCTGAGCTGGTCCTTCAAGTGCCTCCGCGCCAAGCTCTTCAGGGCCCTAAAGGTGAGAACCAGCAACACTTTGAATCGAGCTGGAGCAGAGCGGCCTGGGTAGACCTTTCTGCAGAGGGGTGAGAGATCCCTGCCCTGCAGAAAGTGCATCACAGGCATCTAGCTGGGGTGTCACCAGGCCATGGATCCTGCACTGGCCAAATCAGGCTTTCTGAGGGTGGCCCGCCACAGGGCTGCCTCCCCCCATGCCAGCCTGCCACCCGGCCATCTGCCGCTCAAGCCCTGCCCTCTGTGCCCCCCCTCCTTCAGGGGGGAGGCAGGTCGTGACTAGAGATGGGGCATTTTCAGTGGTGGCCCCTCACCCCTGGAACACTGGTGGAACACTGCTGGACCTCCTGAGGGCACCTGGTATTCTTGGCCACTGTGTGACACGGAGTGTTGGACTGGAGGGGCCACTGGCCGGATCCAGCACTGGCTTCTCTTAGGTTCTTATTTTCTTACGAACTTAACTGTCTTTTAGGCCCCAGGCTGAAACAAAACCTTTTTACCTCCGCTTTTAATTACAGGTTCTATCTGACCAGCTTCTTCAATGTCCTGTTTCTGTTTTATGGATGGCCTTTCTGCTGTTTGTGTCCAGTCCAATGGCTTCTTTTTTAATGGCTTGTGTTTAGATTATTGTGTCCTTATAATTGTAAGCTGCCTCAAGCTGTGCTCCGAAGAGGCCGCTCAGGAATATAAACGAACCCACAAAATGCCTACGTTGATCGTAGCGCCAGTCAGGCCTGCCCTGTTGGCCTGAGGCGGCAGAACAAAGCCTGGGTCCACCGGAGGGGGGGGGGCACCTGGGAGACCCACGGGAGTTTTATTCCGGGTACAAGCTTCCTGGTGTGCTCACAAAGTGAATGCGCAGGGAAGCTTATATCCAGAATTAAACTCTGTTGGACTTAGAAGCGCCACTGGACTCAGACGGTGGCCTGCTGCTTCAGACAGACAGAATGCATCAGCCAGAGCTGAACGAAAGTGAAGGTGTGGTGTGCCACAGAGGAGAGCTGGGCCGGCAGCTGTGGGCCGGAATCCAGCAGCACCCCCGGGCTCTGGACCTCCCCCCTCTGTGGGGTTGCAGAGAGCAGCCCCCTCGGGGATAGTCTGGTTCCTCACTCCCGGAGCAGCGTCTCCGTTGGTCTGGAAGAGGGGCCTGGAGGAGATAATGGGATGGACGAGGGCCAATAAACGTCTCTGGGTTGAGCTTCAGTTTACTGGCACCTCTTCAGGACTTCCAGGGTCCCACCTGACTCAGCGGCTCAGAAGTAGGAGTGCCAGGAGTCATCCACTCATTGGTGGCCTCTCATTCTGGCCCTCCCCCCCAAATCTCTCCAAGAAGTTCCACGAGATGGCCCACAGCCAAAATGCCATGGGACTGAGCAGCGTCCCCCAGCACCGTCTTCTGGAGCCAACCACTTGGGCAAGAACAGGACCACCAAAGGGACCCCCTCCTCCTCAGCTGGTCCAGAGGTAAGCATGGGTGATGGAACCCGTAAAGAGAATGGTTCTTTGAAAATGTCGGTCTTTGTAAAAACCTTTGGTTCAGTCTGTGATTGCGGCCTGGAGCGTGATCCCAGAGACAGTCAGACACCCAGGGCAAGCTGACCCTGCCGAGTGAGACAAGACGCAGCTGTGCTGAAAGGGGCCTCTTCAGCCTCTTAACATTCCGTGCAGTTGAGGCCTTTGGACTTCGCCTGTGCGAATGAGGCGAGGCCTAATTGGCAGTAATCTTCCCTCTGGTCATGTCATGCCATAGATCATGTGTCCAGCAACAGAGAGTTATATCATCTCAAAGGGTTTTGATTGCCTCAACAGGCCTGGAGCCAATTTGAGACCCTTGTCTGTAAAAACAGTTGGGTTCTTCAATTAGTTGCTTCTTGCCTTTTGCTTATGCACCTGGCAGCCATCTTGATTGCTTGCTCGTGAGGGACATACAGCTTGCTTGGCCAGGCTAACTCTGGAGAAAGAGAGCCACTGATGCTGAGACCTTCAGCTCAGGAAGGATTAACATCTGGTAACTTGGAACCTAAATGGAGCTGCGGTGGCTCAAGTGGTTAAGACGCTGAACTGCAGGCTGTGGAAGGTCAGTAGTTCAGCAGTTTGAGACCCGTGAGTGCCGCATGACGGGGTGAGCTCCTGTCTCTAGTTCCAGCTCCTGCCAACCTAGCAGTTCAAAAGCAAGAAATTGCAAGTAGATAAATAGGGACCACTTCGGTGGGAAGGTAACAGCGTTCCGTGCGCCTTGGTGTTTAGTCATGCCGGCCACATGACCACGGAAACGTCTTCGGACAGCGCTGGCTCTTCGGCTTTGAAACGGAGATGAGCACCGCAACCCTAGAGTTGGATTCGACTGGCTTTCGAGCAAGGGAACCTTTACCTTAACTTGGAACCTAGTGTTACTGCAATAGCTAGTAACTTAACTGCTCTGGTTAGACCTCACCTAGAATATTGTGCTCAGTTTTGGGCACCACAATTTAAGAAGGATATAGACAAGCTGGAACATGTCCAGCGGAGGGCAACAAAGATGGTGAGGGGTCTGTCCTATGAGGAAAAGTTGAAGGAGCTGGGTATGTTTAGGCTGGAGAGATGATATGAAAACCATCTTCAAGTCCTTGAAGGGCTGCCATTTAGAAGATGGTGTGGAGTTGTTTTCTGTTGCCCCAGAAGGTCAGACCAGAACCAACGGGTTGAAATTAGATCAGAAGCGTTTTTGGCTAAACGTTAGGAAGAACTTCCTGACAGTTGGAGCGGTTCCTCAGTGGAACAGGCTTCCTCGGGAGGTGGCGGGCTCTCCTTCTTGGGAGGTGTTCAAACAGAGGCTAGAATGGCCATCTGTCAGCATTGCAGATTCTGTGAACTTAGGCAGATCATGAGGGGGAAGGCAGGAAGGGTTGCGTCAGCGCTCAGTTCTCGTGGCCCTTTCTGACACGCACAGGGAAATGCCGATGGCCACTTCGGGGTCAGGAAGCAGTTTTTTTCCAGGCCAGTTTGGGCAGGGATCCTGGATGGTTTTGTCTGGTTTTGTTTTGGTTTTGCCATTTTCTGGGCATGGAACAGGGGTCACTGGGGGTACAGAGGGCAGATATTTGTGAATTTCCTGCATTGTGCAGGGGGCTGGACTAGATGACCCTGGAGGTCCCTTCCAACTCTATGATTCTAACTTTTAGATTACTTATTTTCCCTCACAGTCTTGTTGTCTTTTAAAACTTTTTTACACCTTAATACAATTATATCTCACTTGTGTTTTTTTGCCTTCATTGACCTCAAATTTAGTTCCAGCATCTTGACCCAGTGAGCACCTACCAGGTAACTGTTTAGTGTTTGGAAAACCATTCCTGCAGGGTTGACTTTCTTGCTAATTTCCCTGAAAGGCTGGGAGACTTGCCTTTTTGCTCACCAGCTGTTGGGCTAGACCAAAAAGGACTGGTGGCAGCCTGCCTGACTAGTGCAAAGGCAGCCTCACTCTAGGGTTTTTGAAATTTTTGTTTTCTTGCTGTCCTTCCACCCAAAAAGTCCTGAGTCTGGGCTTGGCTGATGACTTTTGACAGGAGAGGTAATTCTGACTTGCAAGAGATATGGAGCTTTGCCTAACTGGAATATTTTGATTGGGACCTTGTTTATACATGTGTCTGCATTGTATGTTAATTAAGACCTACCTGATTTACCTGATGAAGCAGTAGATCCGAAACGCTGATTATATTATCCGGGACTACAATACAAGGTGTCTGGACTTCAATTCAAGGACATGTGATATTCATATACACTTTTTTTCCCCTTTGTGCGCTCGTGCTATTCATGAAGGAAGTCTGCTGCTTTTGAGATATGCTGTGACTATTGTGGGTTTGAGTTTGTTACCACCCACTTTTGGGATAATTGTGTATATATATATGAGAGGTTGAGTTTGGCATTATTATTGACTTTGCTTTCTAGCTAATTGTTGTTGCATTTATTTAGCGTGCTTTGGCTACAGATTTGTTTGGGATTTCATTGGCCTTTCTTCTGTAGCCTCCCTCCTTCTTACCAGCACCAAAAGTCAGCAGACGGTGCAGGAGACTCCACAGAGGCCGCCCCCCCCGCCCCCGTATCCTTTGTTGTGGCGGCTCAGGGTTTCCAGAGCGACCAGGCTGCTGGTCTCAGGAGTTGCCTGGCTGCATGCTGGCTTTTCCAGGAGGCTCTGGGCCTGAGGCCCTGGGTGTTGGCCAGGAGGTTCGCTTGGCAGTGCACACGTGATCCCCACCCACTGCTGAGCCCCCAGGCCTCTGTGGAAGGGAGTGGCTATGGTGGAAACTCATGTGGTTCCTAGAGACAGGCCAAAGAGGAGCACTTTTCCTCCTGGGTGGTGGCTTTGCTCCTGACCTTGGAGTGGGGCTGGTCCCCTCCTCTGGCTGACTAGTCAGTCTGGGGGGCTGGCTCACTGCCAGAAAGGTCAAGCAGGGCAGCCAGATGCTTTGTGGATTTACCAGGCTTGGGTTTGAGGGTGGCCGGGGTCTCCTCCCAAGGCCCTGTTCTTGGCTGGGCTGGGAGGAAGGTGCCCTGACTGGCCTTGGCCACTGCCCTTGGCCTTTGGCCGGGGGGAGGGGCAGGCCCAGCTGGGGAGGGGCACAGACACTGCCGGCTCGCCCACTAGGCGAGCTAGGCGCTCGCCTAGGGCGCTGGGGCCCACAGGGGCGCCAAAGCGCCCCCGGCCCCACCCCCGGTGAAGCCGGCGCTCCACCCCCTGTCTCCAGCCGGCGCTGGGACTGGGAGGGAAGGGGCGGCCGGCGCTCCACCCGTGGCTCCCCCCCAAGCCCTTGGGGGGGGTGGAGAGGTGGGGCGGTATGGCGGCGGCTGGCCAGCGGGGACTCTCCCCGCTGCCGCCACCCCCGCCACTCTAAGCGCCCTTCCGGGGCGCTTCAGAAGCCCTTGGGGGGTGGAGAGGTGGGGCGGCATGGCGGCGGCCGGCGAGCGGGGACAGACCCCGCTCGCTGGCCGCCGCCAGTCTGTGAGCGCCCGTCCGCTGGGAGGGAAGGGGCGGGCGTTCCAAGGCCGCCCCTTCCCCGGCTCTTCCCGGGCCCCTCGCAGCTGCGAGGGGCCCGGGAGAACCGCGCCACCCGTTCCCCGGCGCCCCGCAGCTGCAAGGGGGCCGGGAGAGCCGCCCGCCCGTTCCCCGGCTCTCCCCGGCGCCCCGCGGCTGCGAGGGGCCCGGGAGAGCCGCCCGCCCGTTCCCCGGCTCTCCCGGCGCCCCGCGGCTGCGAGGGGCCCGGGAGAGCCGCCCGCCCGTTCCCCGGCTCTCCCCGGCGCCCCGCGGCTGTGAGGGGCCCGGGAGAGCCGCGCCGCCCCTTCCCCGGTTCTCCAGGCCCCACCGGGAGGTTGGCATCTCCGGTGGGGTGGGCGCCCCAGGCTCTCCTGCCTAGGGCGCCCAGACACCTGGGGCCGGCCCTGGGCACAGAGCCACGCGTCGGCTGCGGCGGAGCCAGAAGGCAGTCAGGTAGCCAGCCAGACCCCACAACGCCCCTGCTCTGGGGCCAGAGACCCACATTTTGTGGAGGACTGCTGAGCTGTGACGGGGGGCACCACTCCACCTCTCTGCTTGTGCTGCAGGAGCCATGGCAACGGATCTGGGGGCCCAGCTCTCGGCCTCCTTGGGGGGGAGGCTCTGAGTCACCAGCCGCAGCGACCGCTGTGGAAAGGAGGATGAGCCATCCTGTCTGGTCAATTGAGCGTGGCTGATGATTGCCCTGCTGCGAGGGGCGGGGCGGGGCGGCTGTCCCAGCCTCTCCTCATCAGAGCTGTGTGCAAAGGAGAAACTGAGGAGTCCACGGTCAGGGGGCTGTGCTTGTTTGCCCCAGAAGGGAAAGAGATGGGCCGAGGGAATGGCTGCCTCTCCCCAGGGGAGGCCACGTTCTTGGGAGCTGGCCACGACTCCTCTGCGGGTGTCCCTCTGGCCAGAGGCCTAGCCTGTGTGGGCTCTTGGCCTTGACCTCTCACCATTGGCCTCTTCTGAGTAATGTGGAGGCTGAGGAAGGACTGGTGTGTGTGTGTGTGTTGGGGTGCTTGGGGGGTGTTGGTCTGGGCCAGAGGCATCTTCTGCTTCCAAGAGGGGCCTTCCGCTGGTCCCACCGCTGGGGTGGGGGGCTGGGGGCATTGCTTTGCAAAGCCAAGGCCTGGCCATGGGGTGCAGGCCAGCCCCCCTCCAGAATGCCGGGTTCCCTCCAAGGGCATCTCCCCCCACACCAGTGCTTCAACTGTCCTCCTTTTTGATTCCAAAAGGGAACAGGTTGGCCTTTTTCATTCCCTCAAAGGGACACACTTTCCTCTGGCACAGCAACAATAAATACCAGTTTGGGGGCATCGCACTTGCTTTAAAAAATCCGACTTGCACAAACTTGTGTGGACTGGAGGCTGCAGCCACTGAGCCGGCAGAATGGGCCCTGCTCCGCAAAGGCTGATGCTCAAAGGGGAAAAGGTCTCTCAGGTGCAGGAAGGGAGCTGTTGGGTCTCCCCACCCTCCACGGGCCAGTGGTCTAAATTCTGTCCAAACAGATCTGTGCAGATGTGGGGAAGGGGTGGGAGAAGGCAGGAAGCAGCAAGGAACCCCCCCCCTCGCAGGCCATACAGCACCCACCATGCCCCCCCTCGGGGGCAGGGTCATGTCCTGCCTGCTGGGCGCTTCACCTGCTGCCGGCCCTTCCCCTCCCCAGAGTGCGGCTCCGCCGTTCAGCACCACGGAGAGCTCCTGCCGGACGGCGAGGACGCGGCCACCCCTGGGCTGTGCACGCAGCAGGTCGCCGGTTCGATCCCGGGCCTGTTCAGTCGCAGAAGGATCCAGGGACAGGGGCTGTTCGGGGAGCCGGGGGGGGGCGGGACAGGCCCAGGGTCGGTCGGTCGGTCGGTCGGTCGGTCGGTCGGTCGGTCTCTCTCTCTCTCTCTCTCTCTCTCTCTCTCTCTCTCTCTCTGGGTCAGGCGGCCCTTCCTGTGCTGCGCTGGTTCCCCCTCTCTGCCTAACTCCGCCCCGGCCCAGGATATCTTTGGGGCGACCCAGGACCCCTCGCTCCGAGTCCGGCCCTCGCTTCCCCGGGCCTCACGGCTTTTTCCTCTCCTCCCCCAAAGTTCAGTCGGAGGCGACCCGAAACCCGACTGTGTAGAGGGCTGGGGGGGAGGAGGGGGAGCCAAGCGGCGCTGGGGGGCTGGGGGAGAAGGAGCCGGGGGTGGGGTGAGGGCGGCTGGACTTTCCCTCCCCATTAAGCCTCCCTCCCCCTCCCCCCTGCCTGGCTCCTCGCCAGCGACTTCCTCGACGCACGTCCCTCCCTCCCTCCCGGGGCTCGGGGCTCCTGGAAGCGGAGACGGTGACGACGATGATTCACGGGGGGCAATGAGCCGCGCTTCCAAGCGGTTATCGGCTGCCGCTGAGTCGTCCGTGTCTGGGGGCGGGGGCGGGGGGGCACAGGAGAAGTGAGCGCCGTCGCGGGGGTGGGGGCCGCACGCAGAGCGCCCTGCAGCAGCAGGGGACTATTGCTGGACTGGTCTCTCTCCCCCCCCCCGCCCGGACTCCCAGCTCACTGCGGGTGGGGGGGTGAGTCACCTTCCGGGCAGGTGCGCGCGCGGGATGGGCTGGCTGCCAGTGTCGCCCGGACCCTTGGGCCGGGCTGGGGGGGGTGTCTGTGGGGGGGGGGAGAATGTGTGTGTGTGTGTGTGTGTGTGTGTGTGTGAAGGCGGGCAGCCTGGATGGGAGGGAAAGAGGGACCGGGGGAGGGAGGGAGGGAGGAGCTGGCGGCCTCTGCCGGGCGCGCCCTCCTGTGGCCGGACTGCCACCCCCCATCCCATTTGGCTGCAGCCGCCTCCCCCCCCTTCTCTCCGGGCTCGGTGACGCAGGAAGCGGCTGCAGAGAATGAGTCACGCCGCTCGGAGAGCTCAGCGAAGCCCGGGGGCTGCTAAATATAGTGCGGGGGGGGGCTGTTGAAAACCCCACCCCTCCCTCCCCCGGGAGGAGCCTCCCGCCTGAGGAGGGGAGCCGCGGGTGGGCAGTTTAGTCCCGGGCCCTGGAGAGTGGGGCTGAATCCCCTCCCCCCTCGCAGATTTTGAATGTCCCAAACGGGGGGGAGCTCTGAGCACCTGTGAGGAAGGCTTCAATTCCCAATGGACCCCACCAGCCAGGGCCTGGCTCTGGCTGGAGGAGGGGGGCTCCTGGGAGACGCAGCCCTTCACTGCTGCAGGGCCAGCCTGCCCCACAGAGTTGGGGGGGGGAGAGAGAGAGAGAACACACAGGAGAGCCACTTTACCAGGTTTCTCAGCTTACAAAGTTACCCAGAGCCACCTTGCTAGTTTAGAAGATATATACTTCTCTCTTTATTTGAGGGGTACAGAGGAAAGAGTTGGAACAGGAGAGAGTACTAACTTACTAGCTACAGGATGGAAGCAGATGGTGAGAGGCCCACCTGCCTGATGGTGCCAAGAGAAGGCCGCAGGAGAGAGATGGTCTTCAAGTGAGAGAGAGAGAACGGGAGGAAGGGGAAATCGTCCCTGAGAGCACCGCCTGCCTTTCAAAGGGGAGAGCAGCAGAGGAGTAAAGACAGGAAGAAGGGTCAGTGTGCCTGTCTAGCCATCTAGCCTCTCTGGCCATAAAGCCTGGAGGTCCAAGACAGGGGACATCTCGCACCCGGAACTTCCAACCCCCCCCTCTCGATGGACGGTGGCTCAACTGGACCTATTTTGTTCCATTTCTCAGAGCTTCAGATTGTTCTCTGGGTAGGAGAGGCTTGGTGAGAGCGTCGGCAACCCTCTATTTCGTTGGCCAGCGGACCAGCTTGACAAACTCCTTCCGGCTGCAGATGTCTCACCAGGTGATACATCACATCAAAGTTCTTGCTATGCTGGCTCACATCCTCTTCCTCAGAAACGCCGACACAACTTTTGTTGTTCTCATTCACTGTAACAGGCTTTGGCACATCGAGGCCCATGTCTTTCAGTAGCTGTAGCAGCCGGTGTGTCTCTTGACAGCATAGTGCTGCTGACACATATTCTGTTTCAGTGGTGGCGTTTGCAGCTACACTTTGCTTCTTGCTTCACCAACTTATAGGTCCTCCACCAAAGAAAACTATATCGGCTTTCTACCGGTTGAGTCTCCAGCCCCGTCTGCCTTGACATAGCTTAGGGCTCTCATTTGCAGACAATTCAGGTTTGAGTTCCACAGTGGCCATTAAGATACCTCATAAATGTCATAAGAGCTTTCCAGTCTCTCTTTGTGGGTTTTGTAGTCTTCCTATATAACAGTTCCACGACTAGTGTAATGCCTGGTCTAGTTAAGTGGATATGTAAAAGAGCATACGCACCCTTCGCGGCCTCGGTTGCTTCCAGGTAGCTCTGCAGATTTGTCTGGTGTAGCTTGGCTCCATGGGCATGCATTTGGGCGGAGGATCATCCCGTCTCAGGCTTCTCACCAGGTCTCTGATCTTCTGGTCTTCACTGATGAGGAAACTGCCACCTGATTCTCTCTCTGTATCTCTGTGTCTAGGTAGTATGCAACACTGCCAAGTTGCTAATGTACAACTTCTTTGTTTAAATGATCTATAATTTCATAGAATCATAGAATGTTAGAGTTGGAAGGGACCTCGCAGGTCATCTAGTCCAACCCTCTGCACTCTGCAGGAACACAGCTGAAAGATAGCCCTGCAACATACCCGAAAGATGGTCGTCCAGCCTCCACTTGAAAACGTCCAGGGAAGGAGCATCCACCCCCTCCCGAGGCAGACTGTTCCACTGCTCAACCACTCTTACAGTTAGGAAGTTTCTCCTGATATTCAGCCGGTAATGACTCCCTTGTAATTTCCACCCATTAGATCTAGTCTTGCAACCCGGAGACAGAGAGAATAGATCTGCTCCATCTTTTACATGACAGCCCTTCAGATATTTGAAGACTGCAATCACATTCCCTCTATGTCTTCTCTTTCCCAGGCTAAACATACCCAACTCTTTCAGCTTTTCCTCATAAGACTTGGATTCCAACCCTCTCACCATCCTGGCTGCCCTCTTCTGGACACGCTCCAGCTTGTCAACATCCTCCCTAAAGTGTGGTGCCCAAAACTGGACACAGGACTCCAGGTGAGGCCTGACCGTAGCAGAATAGAGTGGAACTACCACCTCCCCTGATCTGGACACAAGGCTTCTGTTAATACATCCTAAGATTGCATTTGCATTCGCTTTCTTCACAGCCACATCGCACTGCAGGCTCACGTAGAGCTTGTGATCAACCAGAACACCCTTTCACATGTGCTGCTGTCAACCCAACTCCCTCCCATTCTATATCTGTGCCTTTGATTTTTTTTGTGCCCAGGTGTAGGACTTTGCAGTTATCTCTACTGAATTTCATTTTATTTGCCTCAGCCCATTCCTTTCTGTCATGTGGATTTTCATGCACTAGTAATAGGTTGCAATCACAAGTCAGGATATAAGTCCATTTTCCATCTTTGCGTTCGGTGTCCAGGCAGGGATCAGATCCACTTCTCCTGAAGCCTGCCTAGGGTAGTGTGGCGTTCAGTTGCCTATCCCAGGCTTTTGCAGCCTGACTGGATGCGGTTGCTGCCGTCAGGTGTTCAGCCTCCCCCTCCTTTTGTGCTGCAACACTCAGGAGTGTTCATGCTGTTGTGAACTGTCTCCTCCGTGCCTCTTGAGCGGGTGGGCAAGAGATGTCATCACAAGACGCAGGCTCTGAAGTTCCCACTGTGGCTGCAAGCAGATTCATTCTCAGGGTGGAACACCTCTGTTGGAGCACGTTGACTGCCTCACCCCTGGTTGTCTGGTCTCTCTGGTTCAGGCACATTTCTGGGTTGCATCTGTGCTTCAGGTACAGCCTGTGCAGCATCTTGGGTTGCCTCATCTGCCGGGATCATCTCAGGAACTTCCTCTTCCCTGGTGTCTCCCACGTCAAGGGGCGCCATCCGGTTGCCCTCTGCAGTGTCAACCCCCTCTGAGCCTTGGGGCCTTTCACTGTCATCGGAATGAACATATCAGCTGATAGTGACCTCATCAGTCTACAGGATTCTGTCACTCTCACACCCAGCTGCATACCCAACAAAAATGCCTCCGTTTGCACAATCGTCAAGCTTTGGTCACTTTTCTTTAGGGATGTGTGCAAAGGCTTTACAGCCAAACACTCTCAGGTGGTCCATGGATGGTTTATGGCCAACCCAAAGTTCATAAGGAGTCACAGCTGCAGCTCTTGTGACGCGCCTATCCTGTGTGTAATTAGCAGCGACAACATCTTCATCCCAAAATTGTACAGGCAGGCAATTGTCTTTGAGCTTGCTACGTACCGTGTCCAGAAGTGAGCGATTCTTGTGTTCTGCGATGCCGTTATGTTGTGGATCGTGGGGCACAGTCATCTGGGGCTGTATGCCTTGCCCTTTCAGAAACTGCTCCATGGCATTCGAGCAAAATTCTCCTCCATTATCTGAACACAGAATTTCTGCTTTCCTATTGAACTTAGAAACCATTGTTATGTACTCCTTATACATTGTTATGTATAAGACACAACACCTTGAAAAATTGTCTATGAGCATTAAGCAGGAACAGCATGCCCATCAAGGGTAGCGGGGAGAGGTCCCCCCAGGTCAGTGGGGATCGGCGGCAGTGGGGCTGTGCTCTTCCTTCTGTTGTGCTGAGGGAATGGCTGTTTAGCACTTTTTCCTTGTAAACAACAAACACAGGTTGGGTTAGAATTACATTCAGTAAAGTCCATGCCTTTCACCAACCCCTTATTCTGCATGTCTTTAAAGTTTTGAACATTTCTATGGCATGCTCTCCTATGCCACAAGGTAATGCATCCATTGTGTTTGCAAGTCTTAACAACATTTATTTCCTGAGTAGGCTGTTCCTCGTCATAACTACTGTCTGATTTGAGTTTCAGCATACTTTCATATTCATTATCTTGATTGTATTAATCTGGTATTTCATAATTTCCCTCTTTGTGTTCAATTAATTCATCATTGTGATATAAATCAGGAAAGTTCAATAGGAAAGAAGGAGGTATCCTCCTCCAGGTGACCTTCCGGCGATTGGGATCATAAGGCAAACCTTAGATGCACATTCAGCAAAGAGAAGAAGAAGAAGAACAGAAGAGATTGGATTTATACCCCCCTTTCACTAACCAAGGAGTCTCAGAGCAGTTTACAATCTCATTTCTTTCCCCCTCCCCACAACAGACACCCTGTGAGGGAGGCGGGGCTGAGAGAGCTCTTTTGAGGACTGCCATTGACAGAACAGCTCTGAAAGAACTTATGACTGACCTAAGGTCACACCAGCAGCTGCATACAGAGAAGCGGGGAATCAAACCCGGTTCCCCCAGATTAGAGTCCGTGCTCCTAACCACTACACCAAATTCGGTCTTGGTTCTTGTTGGTTCTTGTGAGAGAGACTGGAGGACTTTGTTTTCCCAAGTCTCAGCTATGATGCTTTCTTTGTCTCTCTCTCGCTAACTCTCTAAAACTCTTGTTTGTCTCCCTGTTGGCCTGCTGGAACGGCGCCGGCCGGCGTTGTTGGGGTTTGAGGGCGAAGACCTCGTCCGTCTCTTCGTTTCCGGGGCTTGGGCTCCTTCCAACCACCTGCGCGGCCGCGACCGGGCGATCCCCTTCTGCGGCCTCGTGGGCAGTGGCGGCGTCGAGGGCCTCGTCCAAGGTGAGCTTCCGGTGTCCCACCAACTTGCGCCGCAGCTTGGAGTCCGCCAGGCCCCACACGAACTGTGTCAGCAGGTTGTCCTCCACCTTCGGAAACCCGCAGTCCACGGCTAGCGCCCTTAGCGCGGCTAGGAAGTTGGCGATGGATTCCCCTCGGGTCTGGACTCGCCTCTGGAAATCCATCCTCTTGGCCAGGAAGGTCGGACGGGGGCTGAAGTAGCCATTTAGGACGTCCAGGATTTCCCCAAACGAGCTCTCCAAGGCCGTGCGGGGGCACCAAGAGGCTCTTGGCGAGGCGGACGGTTTGGGTGCCGCAGGCGTTCAGGAGGATCGCTCGTTTCTGGTCGGGGTGGCGGATTTCGTTGAGCTCCAAGTAGCTGATGAGCTGGTCGACCCATGCGTCCCAGGTTTCTGGCTGCGACTGGTCGAAGTGCTCCAGTGTTACGTGGGAAGCGGCCATGGTTCTGTCAGGAACGGCGCGCGCCGGGGTGAGCGGTGCGGTGCTGCTCTCGGGGTCAGCGATGCGATGCTCGGCGAGCGGTGCGGTGCTGCTCTCGGGGTCAGCGTTGCGTTGCTCGGCGGTGTCCGTTTCGTCGTTCATGGAGTCACAGAAGGCGTTAGAATCCCATCCTCGTCGCCACTGTAAAGTACTGGGTTTCAGGCCTCATGACTCGGACGACGACATAAGAGAAGACGCGTTTATTCGTACTTCACATAAGACAAAGAACACACAGTAACGGCCGGAGGCCAACTATATACAGTTAGGGGGGACGGCCCTATATTCCTATTGGCGGGTTTGAATCGCCCGCCAATGCTGCCATTGGTTCACTACTGGCGAGCTCAGGAACCTAGTCCCTATTGTTCTCAGAGAGCGAAGCTTGGCAGTGTTTCGCCAGCTTAGCCCTCTGATCTCAGGACACAACAGTTTTACAAGCAGGCTGCTGGGAGCAGTGTTCCAATCCTTTTGTCTTGCAAAAGAACCAAGCCTGCCAGCCAGCATTCTCCTCTATAGCTGCCGAGGGAGGCAGATTCAATATTTAGGTGCCACGGACTTTGCCAATAGTACCAGTACTAGTTAAGACCCATGACCTATTGAGGTTAACTGGTGATTAGTCCAGTCATCAGTAGTTAGCAGAGTGCATAAATAGAGCTACAAACACAGGAGTGTCACTTTACCAGGTTACTCAGCTTACAAAGTTACACAGAGCCACGTTGCAAGTTTAGAAGAGAAATACTCCTCTCATTATTTGGTGCCAAGAGAGGACCACATGTCTCCCTTCTGGTACGAGCAGGGAGGGAGATCGTCTTCATGTGAGAGAACGGAAGGAAAGGGAATATTCCCTGAGAGCACCCTCTGCCTTCCAATGGGGACAGTGGCAGAGGAGTAAAGACAGGAAGAAAGGGCAGTGTGCCTGTCCAGCCATCCGGCCTCTATGGCCACAAAGTCTGGCACTCCAGAGCATACTGTCTTCCCTTTGTCGTCGAAGGCAGACCCAACCCCGTGGAGTGCAGTTGAGCCTCAAGGGCAAGGCTGAGGGGGATGCTCTCTGTCCTCTTCCTCCATCCCACGGGCATGAGACCCCTTTCTCATGATAGACAGAACCTCTGTCCCTGGTTGTGTTTGCCCAGGCCAATTTGAGAAAACATACAAAGCAGTCCTGCAGAGTAGAAGACCAAACAATAATTTATTGAGCAGGTTGAGGCAGAAGTCCTTTTCTCCCTTTCTCACAATACAAGAACTCGTGGGCACTCCATGAAATTGCTGAGCAGTCGGGTTAGAACAGATAAAAGGAAGTACTTCTTCACCCAAAGAGTGATTAACACATGGAATTCACTGCCACAGAAGGTGGTGGCAGCTACAAGCATGGACAGCTTCAAGAGGGAAGTAGATAAACATATGGAGCAGAAGTCCATCAGTGGCCATTAGCCACAGGGTATAGATGGGAACTCTCAGTCTGGGGCAGGTGATGCACTCTATTCTTGGTGCTGGAGGGGGCAGCAGTGGGAGGGCTTCTGGTGCCCTGGCCCCACTGCTGGGCCTCCTGATGGCCCCTGGTATATTTTGGCCGCTGTGTGACACAGAGTGTTGGACTAGATGGGCCATTGGCCTGATTCAGCATTGGCTTCTCTTATGTTCTTATGTTCTAAGTTTATTAAAAGAAATGTGCAGAAATGTACTTGTTCCAAGGGTGCAGAACAGAAAGAAGCTGGCCCTATCATGGACTCATATAAAAGCTGTGCCAACATTTTGGCCT